>JAIPRK010002915.1:0-11219 GCA_025469195.1 Chaitophorus viminalis | reverse complement strand
GTCAAGGTGCACGCGGCAGTTTTCGAAATGTCGCGCCATAATCTTACGGCGCGACACTCGTGTGTTGTGCTTTATTCATTTTAATGTATTTTAACAAAACGCACCGTAAAATTACGGCGCGGTAAAAATGTCGCGCGGTAATATAACGCTCGTGTGTTGCCAGCCTTAGGGGGAAATAATTATTCAATACCTATAAATTTAAATTTAGTTAATAGATCAATTAATTTAAGTAGAACAAAAACAATGTATGGTAAAACTTTAGAAGGCTATAGTTTGTTATATACATCAGTCATATCCATTTTTTCTGAATTATAAATTACAACTAATATATTAATATAGGTACTTTTTACAAATAGAAACAATTGTTTTTTATTAATTTTTGTAGATTTTCATGTCTTATGATGTTAAAGTATTTTTAATGTATTGATTTAAAATATATCAACACTCATAATGGTTTAATACTATTTTTCTATCACTATTTGTTTAATACATCATGCATTTAATATTTTGATTTAATGACCTAGTCTAGTATGTACTTACTGTGATACATTGATAGTATTAATTATTAAATATTAAATATGGATATGGAATAAATTGAAAATGCATAGCTAAAATTAAATTAAATTAACCATATATTTTTAGTAAAACTACTATATGGTCCAACTATATTTATTCGATAGAACTGAGTTTACAATTGTATTTCACCCAACTAAATTATAGTTAACATAACTACATAAAAGTTAACTACATTTATTTGATAAATATTTATTTCTAATTTAGCCCAAATATCTTAGACATTTTATAATATATTATTATAATTACAATGACTACATTTTCGGATTGTCCGCCTAGTTTAGTTTAATTGTGGCCTGTAGGTATAATAACTATTAAGTATTAAGTTAAAATTAATTGTGATTTTATTTGTGTAATGACATGTACTTATTTATTTAAATACTTTAAATATTATTGTATTATTATACTTGTATACGTATTATTATTATTATTATAATTTTATATCTTTAAATTACAAAACAAATTTCTTTTTATTATTAATATTAATATAAGTTTAAATAATGCATTACCTGTTGTACACAAATTTGTAGCAAATACGTGTCCATATTAAAACTTTTTCATCTCTATTATGGTATTTGTCATGTTTTTGATTCCAAATTTAGTTTTCCTCAAATACTAAACTTAGAAATCGTTCTTTTTTAAATTTTATAGATGACATCTCTCGCAACTCTCGCGTGCAACTACTAAAATACCTACGAGAGAAAAACCAATAGGGAATGGTCAATAAAATTGTACATAAAACGCACGTTTTCAAAACATTTATACTAAAATACCACGATTTAAGATATGTTATATATTTAATGCTATATAGGATGTAGTAGGTATCTACTAGATTCTATGGGCTGTGGCCACGATTACCATTGAGATTTTATCGTACCTAATGGTGAACAAAAGTCAATAACTAATAGTTATACACTACATTATATTATAGTAATTTTTGTGAGGCAAATAACGACAATTTTATTATTAGTAACTGCATTGATTAAACGTACATGACATATTGATGGTAACTATACCCGGCGGTTATATAAAGTGTTTTCCCTATTTATTCTATTAGCATGTACTGCTGTATTTATAATGTGGCTACACTGAAATATCCCTTATTGTAGTGCGGAAACGATATCTTGTATACAAACATGGAACATCTATCGATTTTTGTTGTGATTTTCCGTAGTAATGCCTAGACGTGTGGTGGTTTTTTTTGTTGACTTGCCGCGAATTGATTTCGATAAAAACAATAATTATCGCGTTATCGATTGTGAACGTTTGTGAATTTTAAAGGCAAACTTGCAAATAATAATTCATAATGAATCCAAATAATAAAATTTCAATTGACTTGAAACCATTCTTACAATCTACATCACCAACTTGTGTAACATCTATAAGTAAGTTCTATCTATTAATCCATAAGAGCAAAAAAAAAAATTTTAATCTATGGGAGTGTGAATTTGTTGAATATTTTACTAAGCTAATGTAAAATGTTATGCATTCATAAAATTATTTCAAAATGTTCATCATTCATTATTTTTTAGATGGGAAAAAAAAAAGAACTAAACGACCTTGCACTAAAGTACAACCTAACCGTTCTAATGTGGAAACTGTTAGTTATCAAAAATTAGTTGTACCAAAGCGTATGCATAGTCTTTATTGGAAATATTTTGGTTTTCCTGCATCAGATAATGGCACTATACTCACACAAGATCGTATCATATGCATACTTTGTAAAAAACAATTTGCTTATAAAAGTAATACTACTAATTTGAAAGTACATTTGCAAAGTAGGCATAAAACTGAATTAATGGTATTGGAAATGGGTTCATCAAGAGATGCTAGTCTAAAAAAAAGATTTGTCAAAAATGAAATAATGTTATTGGCTACATCTGAAGGCCAAGTACATATTAATAAGTCTAGTAATAATAGAAAACAGCAGGATGTATATGTACAAGGAGAAATCAATGAAAACTTTGAAGGAGAAAATGTTAATAATGTGAATGAACAAACTCCTCAGCATTTTATTTTTCAAGATATTGATAATTCAGTAAGTGTATGATGTCTTTTTTTCAATTTTTAAAATGATTAAATAATTTTCCAGAAATAAAAATTAATATTCTGAAATACCTGATTTTTGTTTTTAGTCATGTAACATGATCAATAAAGTTGTGTTTGATGCAATTACTGAATTTGTGATTACTGATCTTCATTTACCAGACATTGTTGAAGGCAAAGGTTTTCAGCGACTTATTGCTACATTGAGATCACCATGTGAAATACCAGGAAAATATAAATTAGAACAAGAAATAATACCTAGAATTTATGAAACTACCCGAGCTAGTGTTCTTAATAGTATTGCTAATAGTAGTGGCACTTTTGCTTTAGGCGTTGAAGAATGGACATGTTCCAGCTCAAATAATTATATTACAATTAGTGTTTTTTTTCAACAGGTAGTATCATGTAAAATTATTTATGGCTTAATCTAATTGGTTTTTGTTTATATTACGTAGTTGGACAAAGAAGGTCTGTGCATTAAACAGCTAGCAACAATTTTATGTAATCCTAACAGAACTCCCAATGAATGGTGTGGAATTTTGGGATCATTATTTGTTGATTGGAATATTAATATTGATCAAGTAAAAACAGTTATCAAAGCTTTTACAGATACTAATTTAGACGCAGCATTACATACTCAAGGTTTTATTCTCATTCCTTGTCTTGTTTATGAACTACAAGTTTGTATTTTGAGATTATTTACATACATATTACCTAATTTTTCAAAAGTAATTTTTTTTTTTTTGTTATTTTAGAATTTATGTACAAAATTTTGTTTTGAAACTGAAGAAGTATTAGATGTTTTAACCAAATGCAGAACAGTTTCTGCTAAATTACACCAAAATAATGCTTTAACATCAGTCATGGTTCAAGATAATGTTGTTCAAGTTTTTAATTCCTTTCTTAGTCGAGAGTACCCTCAAATTTGGACCACAACATATCACTTTTTAGAACGCTTTGTTCAACGTAAAGATACCATAAAAACATTGTGCAGTACTTTGGATATTGGATTTTTTCCACATGAATTATTAACTGATAAAGATTGGTCAGTGATTGAAGATGTTGTTACTACCCTTGAACCTTTGAAAGTTACAGTTACTACTCTTAGTGAAGAAAAGATACCATTAATATCATTATTAAAACCTTTAATTAACCAGTTAATAAGTCATCATTTGAAATTAAAACCTAGTGATTCATGTCTTGCTTCTGATTTAAAGAATACTTTTGTCAACCAACTTCACTGGAAGTAAGAATACAATTCATAGAATAGTTTTTAATGTTTTTATTTGTAACTTATTTTAATTTTTAGATATAATGATATCAATGTACAAACATTTTTACATATATCTACATTATTAGATCCAAGATTTAAAGATTTTCCCATGACTGAAGGTGAAGAACATCTTCCAACTATAAAACAAGAACTTGTAAAAATGGTTGAAGCTGAAGGATCTGTAACTTATGATGCTAAATCAAACTATACAGAAATTGATACAAAAATATCCAAGAAAACTAAAGTATCAGGTTTGTTTTTATTTTTTAACTATAAAATATCTTTGGATTATAATTATAACTTTTTTCTTTAATATAACAAAAAAAAAAATTGTTTTAAATTTATTATTTGCTATTTGTTTAGGTATTGATTTTTTACTTGGAAGTATTGCTTGTGTTAAAACATCCTCTATTAATAAACCTAATATGTCACTTGAAGATAGACTTAATTTAGAGATTGCTCAATATGAATCTGAACAAACTCCTTGTCTTGAAGAATGTCCATATTTGTGGTGGTCACGGATGTCATCAAAATGTCAAAACCTAATAAGACTTGCTAGAAAGCATTTTGTATATGCTCTTAGTGGGTCATCTAGTAAATTACCTCTTGAATCACAAATACTGTTCTATATAAAAAGATCCCTAATAAATCAAGAGCTGGTGGATAAAATGTTGTTCATCAACGCAAATACTGCTGAAAATGATTGTTAGTTAACAAAATATTATTTTATTTGTTATATGTATAGTAGGTATAAATCTTAAATTTAAATGTATTACTTTTTGTATTATTGTCATATATTTTATAAACAGCTGGAATAGAGAAATTATGACTTACCTACATAAATAAGATATCTGACAACTATAACTTTCATAGCTTCTAGACAATCTTTGTGTTGTAGTCATTCATCACAATATTTTTATTTGATTATTTTGGTTAACATTTTTTGATACTAATAAAACTCGATTAAGTCCAATAATCAATTTATGCATGCAAATAAGATTTTCAAATAAAAAAATCTTAAATGTCCCTCGATTACTGTCCTAGAATTATTAATAAATATACAATTTATATACATTAATATTATATTATATATTATATATTATATTATATTATATACATTAATATTTTAAAAATATACATTACCTCGTATGCTATGTTCACATATGTTTTCCACCATGAAGTTATGACCAAGCAACGATTCACGTTGCAGACATGATGGTGGTGGTTCATTCCATAACCAATCTTGGTGACATAATTGTAAAAAAGAACCGGTTGGGCCTCGCTCTTCTGTACAGTTGGGGGTGGAGTGCACCTCATTTATAGGATAGGACATTACAATGGATTTGTTAAATTTAAATGCAATGATAGGTATCATTGTATACGAATAACGATTCTGAACGAAGTTAATATGTTGGTCTAAAATGGGTATATAATAATATAGTATTTTATATTTAAATTGAAATATAATGCAATAGCATGCAATTTCATAAAAATTTAAATTTCAAAGAGCCATAAATTTTTTTCCTTTAGGTCCGGTAGAATTTTTTTTATACATATTTTTGAAGATTAGCTTATGGACAACCTAGTGTTAAAATTTTGAACCTTAAGTATAAACAGAAAAAATTTTATGAATTTTCAACTACAAAATAACTTGCAAATCATCGCGATTTTAACATATTTTATACAAATTTGAAATTTATAGGCTTATAAAAAAAATTTGAGTAAAATGATCTCCGATATTTTTTAGTTACGATAAGTTTAACTTATTATAAACCTTGAATTTAATTTTCAAGAGTTTTCGGTCAGCCAATTAAATTTTATAGATGTTTAAAAAAAAAAAATTTACAAAAATTGAAAATTTAGATTGTCTATAGATGAGTTAAAATATGTCAAAATACTTTGAAAACTTAACCATGTGTAGAGAACACCAATATAAAGATTTGGTGAAAATTTCAAGTTGTTGCGGTTTTTTGTTTTTGAGTTAGAGCATTTAAAAAATCTACATTCACTTTCCTATCAGAAAAATTGCTGTTTAAGAAAATCGAAGCATTTTTACTACCAAAAATCGTGTTCTCAGACAAAAAAAAAAAAACGCACATCATTGTAAAACCAATAGATTTCATCACTCCGTTCAGAATCTAAAAGTTATTAGTAATTATATACAAATTATATCCTCTGCAAAGACAAAATTCAGGCTGTGGTAATAGGAAGTTTGTAGCGTGCGGTCATGACAAGTTGCAGTTGTAGACAGACTGTCTTGTCTGTCACCTTCAATAATAATAAACCAGTATTTTTCAATAACTTAAGGTGGATGGTAGTAGTTTCGACAATTATAAATACCAGTCTGATATGGCCGATCACGTCTTATACAGCATGTCTACCTACCACGGTCTGTTACACTGCAATATTTGAAGTATAAAAAGTTATTATGGTCCAAATAAATCGTTTTCATGAGTAATAACTAATAAGTATTGACGATTTTAAAAATCTATTCAATAAATAATATTGCCTGCATATTGTCAATACATTTTTTCTCATGACTTAATTTTTCCCACTATTTGTTTTATTATTTTTCTATTTGTCAAACCTGGAGGGGATGATATATTTACCCCCCCCCAAGAATTTTATATTAATAGTTCTTATAAACATTTTTTTTACCAACGAAAAAATACTTAATATGAGAGTATTTTTACATAAGATTGAGGAATTCAAGTTAATTTAAAATTTTTATTAATTTTTAAATAAATATTTGATAATTTTTAAACATCAAAATTGGTTCACAAATTTCATTCAGAGTTAGAGATAAAAATCCAAAACAATAGGTATAGTAGTAATAGGTACACATTAACGATGTTATCAAATCACTAAATGTGATATAATCAGATATATAAAAATATATAAATATAATATATATTATAATATATAAATATTATGTATATCTATGGATATAATCGACAATGACTGTAGATAAAAATTACATTAAAAATTAATCACAATTTCATTAAATTTCATTTATTGATCAGCGTTTCAAATCAAGAGCATATACCACGGTTATCTACACAGGTTGGCGTACGAGTGTTATCTCTGTTGAAGTGGCATTTGTAGTGAACTATTAGCGCTAGTAGTCATCGACCCGACATTAACATGTAAATCATACAGAAAATTATAGTTTTTCATTCTTTACTCATAATCGATTACAAGAACATAAAAATTGCTGAGCCCCTAAATTACAGATCGTATATTTTTGCATCATATAGAACTATTTTAGTATTTCTATCTTTAAATGTATGTTTTATAGTCAATGAAAATAATAAATAATATTTTGGCGCCAAAAATCAAAATAACATACATATTTAATAGAAAATATAAAATAGGATAAAATGCTAAATTTTTTCTTTACTTTTAATATTATGACTAAGAATAGACACACAAAAATGAATTACAAGTACTTCTGAAAAAAAAAAAATTAAATAAAAGGATATAAAAATATAATATAAAATATAAAAAGAAAAAAATAGATTAAATATTATATTATAGATAAAAATGAAGAATGAAATATTTATTATTCAATGACAGTTAAGTATTGAATATTCCCTTATTTCAAGTGTTTCAAACCATCATCATAGATATTGTTTGTATTAAATTATTTATTCTGCTACTTACTGTGATGATTCAGGTAACCTATAAAAATAAATTTAAGGTATAGTAATGAAAAAAATATTTATGAAGAACATCAAATAATTACAAAATATAATAGATTATATAAGCTTTGTTAGAATTTAAGCAGAGCAAAGATTTTATGGTTTTATAATGATGTGGGCTTTTATCTTGCTCAAGCAACGAATTGTCTATGGATAAAGTTCCACCACCATTGTCTTTTCTGATTTTTTTTTTAAAGACATAAGTAAGGTGTAAGCACTCGAACAATTTATTAGTATAAAGTTCTTAAAAAAAAAAAAAAAAAAAAGAACAGTTTAATATTATAGGCTTACTCAAAAACAAATGACAATTTAAACAATTTCTTATTGAAAGCATATTTAAAAAGAAAAACAATATATTAATAAGTAATTAAATAGTAAAAAATTGAATTTTTTTAAAAGCAATGAGTAGGCATAATGTTGCAAATTTATAATTATGTGTTATATAATTTAGAAATCTTTTTCTTTTCTTTTGAAATTTTTTTTTTGTTTTAAATTTTCTTGGTAACCGAATTGGCGAAGTCTCATTTGTAGATAATACACAATTATCTCACGTGCAACATCAACTTTATGTTCATTACAGGAGTACTTAATATTAAAATTATTTACAGTTATGTCTTCAACAACTTTTTCAAAAACATCATAATCCATGTAAAATTTTTCAAAATAATGTTCTACATTACACAAGAACTCAAATAAAAATGTATCTGGGTAAATTAGTTGACCTCTTGATTTTAAATTAACTATTTCAGCAGCAGGATGATTAATATTGCCAGATTTCAAAAATAAAATACAAGAAGCGCATTAGTTTCTATTTAATATTTTTTTTGTTACATACCCACAAAGGTAATTTATTAAGCTGTCTCTTGTATTAGTTTCACCTGAATCATTACTAACTTGTGGAAAAATATCAGCCGGTTTCCATATATACCATCTTCAACAAGTTGATCCAATTTTGTTTTTAATTTATTTATTTTTTTCTTTCATTGGTTTTATTGTGAAATATTTCTTGCAAATCTTTTATTGACATTTTTGGAGCATCTGTATTTGTTATTGTGCTAAATTTTGGAGGTTTAAGAACAGAATACACAGATAAGATTTTATAAAGATGTAGGAATGTTGGGATAGTAGGGTGGTCATGTAGACTAGATGCCTGCCTTATAATACCAAAAAATTTCTATAATGTAACACAAATTAATTAATTTATCTATTTGATAAACTATTTAAAGTTTAATATAAAATAAAACATTTAATTCCAATGGATCTTGACAAATTTTTCCTGTTAAAACATATTCAAAATTACAATTTTCCAACAAATGTTTTGACAAATCAATAGTTGATTGAATAGTCACTCTTAGGCCTTTAGTTCTACAATTAGTTAAAAAATCTCCTGGTTTTATATTTCCAACTATCATTTATCTTCCCAATTATTTAAACATTTAATGGCTTCTTTAAAATTCTATAAATTAAAAGATTTTTAACTAATTTTCTAAGTGGCTAACCATTTAACTAAACATGTTTATGTGTTATAATACTTTTTTCTTAAAATAAACAAATATAATTTAATCTTATTAATTTTACCTGAAATCCATCACTATTTAATTTGAGTCCTTGCCATGGTAGTGTTCGGTTAAAATTATCAAATAAACAGTTCCAATATTCGGTAAACTTAGCAGTCTCGGACGAACTCTTAAGTGTCAACCATCCTTTACTTAAATAGTATTGCATTGCTTTTGACATACTTAAACTTAAGACCCAAAGGTTAATTTTAAAAACTTTATTATTAGACAAATGTTGTTTTCTATGCATATAATTTATGATTATAAAATTTACAAACTATCAAATTTACTTGTGTACAAAGATGAACACGCATCTTAGCCATGGGTGTTAGTTCCAAATGTTGAGGTGTTATCTCTGGTATTGCTCTTAAATTACCAGGATTTTGTACATCCATTTTGTACACTTCTTTGTAATATTCCCAACAAATTTGTTGTTTCTAAGCATTAAGCTAAGTATAAAATATACTACTATTAATAACCACAATATTATATAAATAATAGATGGGGCTTAATAACATACCTGTAAACATGTATTATTCAACAAACTATTACGGACACATTTAAACAAATGTACAAAATCTGAAAAAATATATACTTTTCGGTTGGGTTCTATTGGATGTTCAAAATAATTCTTTAGATTTTCTTTTGAACCATTGATGCCAATTTCTTTCTATATTCTAGGGTTAGTTGTAGCACCATCAGAAACAATACCTTCAACAGTGATTCCAATGTTTTCCAATAAACATATAGCTTTTAACATAAGCTGAGCAATTATTACACCTACAAACAAATCAAATTTAATATTACAGAACAAACTACTTAATTCATAAATTTTATAAATAAGTAATATTATTTTAATTTACTATTAACTTCATACTAAACTTTGACATCACCTTTAGATGCAAAAAAACCAATAGTTTGGTAGAAATTTGATTCTAATGGCTGCCACATGAACACAAGAGCATGGTCAGCAAATTCTTTGTGTTGTGACAAATCACCCTCTCCTCCAAAATCTTCAAGGCCATAATAGGTTAAATTTGATGAATTTACTGTTATACTTTTACGGAGATTTATGGCATCAAATAATAACACTCCATGCTTAGCCATATCTGTCATTTGATCACATTTTTTTTCTTAAGAAGACTCAAAAAATCATTATCAAATCCACAAATGGGGTTTATTGATGCCAAATTGTTCTGAATATTTAGACATAACCATTTGGATTTTATTCAGCTCTTCTCTTAAATTAGTTATTTGTTGTTTAATTTTAATCACAATTCATTGGAGGGCATATATTTTTTTTCTTATTTCATTTACTTTTTTCATTTTTATGGGAAATAAAGTCAGTTTTTCTTCACAGCCATCAATTTTTCTTTTATTTCGAGCATTCAATGATATTGATAATATTTTACATTTACCACAATACTTGGATTTTGTATGAATTATAGTAACACACGCATTATGTCTAAGAAGACCTGTAGAGGTAATTGTGCATAAACTTTGAGGATGTTTTGGAAATAATGAAGCTTCAGGATCACCATGGCAAATTTTAATTGATTCAAATTCCTTTATAGTTTCATTAAATTCTAAGACACTTTTTCCATGCTTAATATTTAAATCATCGTTGTTAAACTCCTTACCAAAAATCCAAAATGAAACTAGACCCAGGTGATCTATTTTAATACATTTTTTTACATCTAGAATATTACTTCTCGAACAGAAGGTTACAATACAGAACTTATTAGTATTTTTGGTCAATCTTGTCCATGAATTAGAAAATGTAAATTCTGATGTATGATACAATAAATTGTCTAGAATAAATTAACAAAATAAAATATTACAGGTAGGTATATATTAGATTAGGCACCCAATTAAGTATAATATTAAATGTATTTTATAGACAAATTGTAGTTGTATTAATGTATATGTAAATATTAATAGTATCTGTCGTATACGCCACGCAAAGGCTTGACGTATAAAACAGATATTTTTCGGTAGACCAATTCCCCGACCTAGAATTAGTAGATGTAAGACCTGTTGTAAAAGATATATTTAATTCTTCTTCTGGTG
>JAIPRK010002914.1:0-11223 GCA_025469195.1 Chaitophorus viminalis | reverse complement strand
TCAGAGGTCATAGATTCAGCGTCAACTAGGTAGGTGTGATTTTCTTCGTTAGTAGCAACTATTCGTGTAATTTCTTGTAATTGAACAGTAGGAACAAGGACTTCTAGTTCAATCTCAGTGGTATTAATAACCCGAATATATGCTTTATCATTGATGCAGGTGACGAGGGCGTTTCCTAGGAAAACTCCGTCCCTTATATACATTCGTGGTAAGTATCCAACTTTCACTTCTGGATTAATAACTTTAACCGTAAAACCGACGTTGGATCTTGGCGGTATTACGACACTTTCGCTCGTTTTAAAAGGTATCTTATGTCGTTTCCAGGTGACGCAACTGATGCCGTAATCTATACGTGCATGATGTTTAGTAAAGAAAGAGGTTCCCAAGATTCCCTGTTGTACGATAGGGAAGTCGTCATTTACAACATGGAAGATTATTGGTGTGTTGAACAGGTAAACGTATGCGATTCCAAGGGTTTCCACAACATTTTCAGTGATGCCTTTTAATTTCAGAATCTGCGTCCTGTCAATAGATACTTCGTGACTCAGGGCATCAGTCTTAATAATGTTTGGTTGAGCTCCCGTGTCGAGCATCAACGCGATTGGGCCCCGGAAAGAGGGTGATGTTAGTTCGATTGTGGGCACAGTGCCGGTGCTGAGCTCGATGACGGCGATTCCGATACTTCCGTTATTATCGGGTACATCGGGCGCGTTTTCGCTAGCCCTTGACTTGCGCCCGATGTCGAAGGGCCAGGTGAGTTTTCCTGCTGCCTTGCGCGAGTGTTATTATACTGTCTCTTTTTACATTCGGAGATTAGGTGACCAAAGTTTTTGCAATACGCACAGATTTTAGTTTGATTTGGAGCGTTACCAGTTGCGGGTTGTTGACGAGCAGGTTGCATAACGGAGGCCGGTGGTGTCTCTCCTTCAGTATTAGATGGATTAGTGCGATTAGGAAGGACCCTGGTATCACGTTGTCGAGTGCGATCACGCTCGAGTCTTTTATTAATAAGTATGGCCTTATTGTAAGCCTCGGGGAGAGTGTTATACCCTTCCATACGGATCTCGGCCCGAAATTCAGGGGGTAAACCTTCGAAGAAGGATTCTAGGGTATAAGAATCAATCTGTTCAATTTCGCAATTGTTGAGTGGTCGTCCGGCTTGCCTTTGGTCTCCTTCAATGATGGCACTGCGTAAGTCCTTTACGCGACCAATATAATCCAAAATGTGTTCCGACGGTTTTTTAAAATTGATACTCAATTGACCCCGGTAGAAATTTGAAGTCCTTGCTGGACCAAAAGTGCGTTTCAAAGAATCGGTAAATTGATCGACCGTATTAAGTACTTCATCTTCAACCGCCAAGTACGCGTGACCGGTCAATTTGTTCTTTAATAATCGGACTAGGTGGTTTTCGTTGGTCAGAGGAGTGAGTTCTTTAGCGCGTTTACATGCCCTTACAAACTGTAAGACGGAGATATTGTGGCCATCGTATTTAGGAACGAGCTCCAGCGCGTCCCGTATAGTGGAATTAGGATAGTTGGCTCCGGAATGTAAAGGGGGAATGTTTGATGTAGCTGGTAGTGGCTGGTCAAACTGAATAGTCCTTCGAACTGATGGATTGTCGATAAACGGGTCAGCTAGCGTTTCGTGAGGAGTTTTGTTAATCAAGTCGCTTTGGTCATTTACTCGTTTTTCTAGGCGTTGAAACTGTTCGTTCAGAGTCTTTAGAGAGGAAAGCTCGTTTTGAATGGAAGTTAGTACGTGCGCAAGATTGTTAATATCTACATTGCTGCTTTTGATTTCTTCGAACTTTCTTTGTTCCTTTTCGAATTCTTTTTGTCGATGCATAAAGGCGTCGGTTTGTTCTTTTAGCAGTTTCTCCTTTTCGGAGAGTTGCTGTCTAAAAGTGTCCATTTCGGCTTCGGATAGAGGCTGATCACCTAGATCCATTCCGTGAGAGAGGGTACATTTAGATCGGGTGTTATGAGCCATCGATAAGCCGAAAGGGAAAAATGTAGATAGGCGCTATTGTTAGTGCAGGGTGAATTAGTATGTAGATATATAAAATTCAATGTATATAATTAAAAGAGATTTCGAATAATTTTAATTCTGATGCGCAGTTTGATTTATGCGGTGCAAAGAAAAGGAGAATACAGCTAGTCGCGGTGAAATGATTAAACCCGATGGACTTGTTCCTTCAAGGAGTATCGTCGTTGGATCGGCGAGGTCTTCAAAATTCTTTCTTTTGTGTACCAAATATTCGAGGAATTGCCCGAATACCTGTATACAGTCTTGGCAATCTGTCGATGGACGCGAAATAACTATTGACTCTTTGCATAAGTCGCATTCAGTGACGGATGATCTTCGAGAGATTTTGATGTAATGGTAGAAAGCAAATTTGTAGGCGTTACGCTCTTGTGGCCTTTTCCGACACAAACATTTTGAGCAAATGAATTTGTTGTCGCGTTTGTAACCGAGCAAAGTCCTGCATGAAGATTGATTCACCCGGTCTACATATATGATTTCGGGCGAAGATTTAAAAGATTGTCTAAAAGATGGAGTTTGATTTTTACACATTTCATTCGTATTAATTAGTGCGTATATTTGTCTTAAAACATTTATTTGTTATGGGAAAGTAATGAGAGGATTTCCGCGGTTGGACAAAAACATCCCACCGCTGTCACCAATTAATTTCAGCACCGTTGTTACGTCCGAGATGGCGCTGAGATCCGCGGAGAATTGATTTGGAACTCGGTCAACCGGACTACTATCGTCTGATTCGTTGATTTATGAAAGGGAGGAAAACCCGTAGCCGAGCGGGAAAATACGGGGTTACTCCAAATATTGGAGTCCGGAGGTTAAGTAATTTTTAATATAATAATGATATTACTTACTCGTTTCTCTAAGTTAGAATGTGCGGGGGTTGGAAAAAAATATATATATTTATAATTATAACAATAATAGCAATAATAATGATAATAAATTAATGAAGTTTACAGGAATAATAGCCGTTAAAGGAAAATTATATACCGAATTTTGAAAGGGGGTGACAAACAGGACAAGGAAGTTAAATGACAAAACAGGGTGAGTCTTTAGTACGCAACCTACGACTGATTGTTATATGATAACGGAAGGAAAAACGCAATAACATATAGTCAGATAATATAATGTATAAATGATGATAAAATAATAATACAGAACAATTGAATAATCCGAGTTATAATTATTGTATGATAGAAATAACGATGTAATAATTTGATAAAAATAAAACAAGATATAAATGGAGTATTAATATATATATATATGTAGTATGATGCAATAATGAGAAAAGAAAAATGAAAATTAGCTTGAAAATACAATGACTGAATAATAATATATATATATATATATATATAGGTATATATGTATTTATATAGTTATACACTAATGTAAAAACAAGCCAAAGCGAAATCAGATTTGTAACTATTGTAAAATAGAACTAAAGATATAATAATTGAATGCAACTAATAATTGAAATACAGTAATTGAATAATCAGATTTATAATTATTATACAATAGAAATAATGATGTGATAATTGAATGTAACTATTATTTGAAATACAGAAATTAAACAATCAGATTTATAATTATTATATAATAAAAATGATGATGTACGAGTACGAATATTATGTTAATTAAGTAAATATAGATGAGAATTACCTTATGCTTGTGGGATTATAATAATTATTCGAGATCGGATTTGGGAACAACACAAGCTTCCAGTAAGATATAATGTTCCGTGTAGTTTCCTTTTGTAGTCGTTTCTAATTAATCGAAAACCTTCGTAAGATACAGCGATACAGCGTTTAGGAATTGGAAGAAAAGGATAACTTTTCTTTTGCGACTGCACTGGATGAAGATCTTTTCGACTCTGCCGCCGTTCGCTTCGAAACGCTTGTGCGGGACCAAGCGAAGGGCATGAGAGTGGGGGTGTCTAAGCGTGCGTTATCTCTGGGGGGTGTGAGATTCTTTTGCTAGATTTTCCAACGGACATAATTTTATTATTCGTGCTATTTGTTTTGGAAGGGATGGTTTATCGTTGTTTAGACAAGTGTTGGCTCGAATATTCGATGTATCACGCTGTATTCGTTCTTACTTGGTTTTCGTTTTAATGTATGTATTTATGAACATTACGTTTACGCATATCGCGTTTCCTCGAAAGGAAATGAAAAGAGAATTCATCTGCTTCTTCTAAGAGATCTTAATTAGAACCCGACAAATATATATATAATAAAGAGAAAAAGAGAAACATGACGCGTCTCCTAGAAGAGTAAAGACGAATTTTCCTTTTCAACAGTTTTATTATATTAATCTATTCGCTGGGTATTGTACAGAATTTAATTTTTAACGAACCGATATTGATGGATTTGATAATAGCAAAAGGAGACCTTATTTTTAGGGTTTTATTGTTAAGCGCGCATTATTATTAAATTATTCTTAGTAATATAAAGGAAAAATGGATTACGGTAATAATAAGAGAAAAGAATAATATGAATACTATAAGTTTTGTCCCACACGCTTGAATTCTCTACGCGGAGTTTCCGAGGAGAGGTAGTTTATTTTATGGATCCCTTTACCTCCCCTTGGAAAGATAGGCTGTTTCTAAGCTCCTTTATCTCTTCTTCTCGGTTGAAAGGGAGAAGAAGTTCAAAAGGAAAAAGGGAAATTATTTTGTATCGTGTAAAATCTATTTGTTTATTAATAGTCTCAAAATGCATATACATATATATGTATATATATGTATTATGAGTTCTCAACGTGTGGAATTTTATGCTTAATATCTACTTATAACTATGTTATTTAATCGCAAAATTACATAAGGTTCTATAATATAGAAATTCATTTCTGCATGGATTGTATATTTTCTTTTTGTTTATCGATGTAAAATTAGTATGAGAGGGAAAAATTGTTAGTTTTGTGTTGGTGAGTAAAATTCACGTCGAGGACAAGTGTTATTGAAAAAGAAATGTCGTTATAGGTATATAGTAATATTATCAATTTTCGTCCATGCAAATATAAATTTCTGGATAATTTACATTTTAGTTTATACTATCTATTCGAATTGGATCAACTTATATCTATCGTATCCCATTTTCTGGGTAGGTGGCGCAATCTAACGGTTTCTGTCGGTATCTTTTAAACGTACGCCATACTGATTATTCGGCGGACGTTACACCCCCCTCCTTAACTGGTAAATAACGGGGTTTTTCACGTTATTTACTACTGTCGTTCCAGGCGTTAAAATATCACATGTATGTAGTTAGTGGAGTATTGAATGATACTTGCACGTTATAGTGTTCATGGGATCATTGGCACTGATAGTTTGTTTAAACCTTCACAACATCGGTTCCGCAGTGGATTTTAGTAAACTTTCACCACATGATGTAAAGGATTACACTTAAGCACAGGTTATGTTCAATGAGTTTCTTTACAAACCAAGCATGTATTACGCTCACCGGTATTTCCTAGCAACATGGTTTCAGGGCTGACCGCATGTCGCTCTGCTTCGTTATGCTGATCTATTTCGACTGCTACTGATGGGTATAGCAGCCGAGTCGTCGTGGGAGATGTGGATGTTGCGGGTCGGGTCTCGTCAGCGTGGGTGTTTGCATCGTCTGGATTTCTCCCGTTGGCTGATTTGGGGGAGTGCTGTTGAGGGCTGCGTTTTCCTAGATGTAGCAGCAAGTTGGTGATTGATGAAAAGATTGCTCCCAGTAGATGCAAGCTCCACCCGTAAACAGAGTGCAGCGCATAGCCATGGATTGCAGTGTCTGCGAGCAGTTTGATAAGTCTTATCAACATCCAGATACCAATGAACCCTGCACTAGCAGTACCAAATTTCAGAAAACCACCCCACAACCTTTGGCCCGTGGAGGTGGCTATTTTGTCGAGGGTTTCCTCGTCGAGGAATCCTGACAGTGAGATGCCTGATAAAGGAACGCGGTGGCCAGCTGCGGTCTTCGCAAAGGTGTTGAGGAGAGCCGAGCTCTCAACAGGAAACATGATATGGTCGCGTAGCCTGGTGAGGTCTTCTTGGGAGTAAATTCCACTGTCAGCGAGGTGGTCTGCGTCTATGTATTTCCACGCTGGTTCGGTCATTGGTTCCAGCGTTTGCGGAGAAACCACTGCGGCAGGTTTTGGTGTAAGACTGATCCATCCGCCTCTTATTCTATACATAACTGGTACAAGGGGGTTGCAATCGATAGGAGTGCCACTGTTGGTCAGAATATGGGTTTTAGGGGATAAATACATAGATTTGTTCAGTAATGATACAGGTAATTCTAAGTAACAATTTTCGGTAGGGCGGCGTGTAACTTCGGTTGGGACGCACTTGATGATATGAGCTACTTCGCCGGATATAATGGCCATGTATCCAGGCCCTTTCATTAAACCGTATGCAAATGCATCGGGTTCGTTATGAGCTAAGGATATTGTATTTTGCAAAACCTGACGTTCCAATCTACATTTCTGGTCTAAAATATTGGAATAAAGATCTTGCAATTGCGTTTTTAAGTGCTTTTCTACATAAATAAATTTAGAGTTAATGTATGTAAAAATATCCAAATTATTAACTGAAATTCGAGTAAACTGGGCAAATAGATTATTTTTGTTTGTTTCTACAATTAACAATTTAGGATGCTCGGTCTGTATCAAGGTATAGCCACACACATTATACTCTGACTTCTTCGATAATGCGAAAGTAATATCTTTAGTTGTTAATGAATATACTACGGGGTATTGGTTATTAGAGTCATGAATTTTATAAGCTTGACCCTGATACAGAACGTTATAAGCATGAAAGTTACAAGTTTCTACCGGCAAGGGAGCCCAGAACACATTCGCTCCATCTTCGTCGATACATTCATTTTTTGAGAGTGTACATTGAACTCCTGAACGAAGCGTGATATAGTCCATTTTTGGTTTTGCAGGAGTATAATAATCTCGTAGGGTGATGGTGACGGATGCTTCGACGATGACATTACTCCAGGTTCCGTATGGGTCCGAGAAGTCTCCTCCTTTACATGAACCATCTATGTTCGTGCTGCCAGCCAGAGTGACGATTCGATAGTTAGTGGAGTTGGGGAGTAGTCCGATGATTACGACAGAACTTCCCAACGTGATGGATCCGGTTTCATGTAATTGGGAACACTTATATTGGTCCAGTTCTACTAGGTACTTCCTGTGGCCTCCGTGCACCATGGATATGTGCGAATGCATTCCGCAGTAAAACATCTGGCGATCGATTTCTATTTTGCAAGTTATTGCGCGGATTTCTGTAAAATCGGCGATTTGGAGGAGTTGGATATATACGGAAGTGGAATTGGGACGGGAGTCGGTAGGATGGCATTCGCCTACATCCAAGAGTGATACTGTTGTTACATTGAAGGAAGTTCCTCCACAATCATATCCGAGAAGTCCGGACGCCGCCCTGATCGAGAGCGTCAATAGTAGGATAAACATTTGTAAATACATACAGATACTCCGTTATATTGATCTGAAAATCTCATTAATTTAAACAAAACTTCAACCAGGGTCAGTGATGTGGGATAGTCTTAGTTTGTTAGCATGAACTAACTTGATGGTGTTTTTAAATTGAATTCGTATATTTTCATGATCAAGGATTTCTAGGATTTTGTAAGGACCGGAATATTCATCTGAAAACTTATTGGGTTTTTTCTCTGTTTTCATGAACACATAGTCGCCAACCTCGAAATTGATTTGATTTAGTCTTCTGTCATAATAGCGTTTTGAACGAATTTTTGCTTGCTCCAAATTATCTCTTGCTATTTGTTGTGCTTCATGAATGCGGTCGAAGAGTTCAAGTAAATAGTGTTGGTACGTTCCAGTTTCTGCTTTTATCGGTTGTTGACTTGATGGGATTCTTGCGCTTCTTCCGAATATTAATTCGTGTGGTGTAAATCCGGTACCCTCGTGGACGCTGGAGTTGTAAGAAAATGTTGCTTTTTCGATGAATTTGTCCCATTGTTCATTTTTGTTGATGAATACCTTTAAGTATTCCATGAAAACATGATGAGACCGTTCAACGGATCCATTAGCTTGGGGGTGGTAGGCAGAGGTACGAAAATGTTTGATTCTAAAACGTCTGGCGATATTCTTCATTAGGTAACTTAAAAAATTTGTGCCTTGGTCAGTTAGGATTGCCTTGGGACATCCGAAGCGGCAGATAAAATTGTTGACAAACGCTTCTGCGGTGGTGATAGCGCTGGTGTCTTCCATAGGAACGGCAATTGAATATTTGGTGAGGAGGTCTTGTATGGTTAGGATGTATTTATTTCCGCGTTTAGTTTTGGATAAAGGTCCCATTACATCCATTGCTATCTTGTCGAATGCAGATCCGGGCGTATCTGTAAGGACCATTGGTTGCCTTGTTTTGAGCCTCACTAACTTTTTTAATTGGCATTCACGACAATTCCGTATGAATTCCTGAACCTGAGCTTTGATGTTATTCCAATAGTAATTTTGACGGATCCTGTGGAAGGTCTTAGTTACTCCTTTATGCCCACCCACAGCAGATCGATGATATTCACTAATGATGTTTGATCTTTCTTCTTTAGGGGGAGTTATTGTCAGGCCCTCGCAAATAGTAATGATGACCGGCCTATGGTCAAAGACATTTTGTAATTCTTCGGAGATTAAGGGCCAAGGTATGTCGTCAAGTTTTCGAGTTTTCGCTATACTGAAAGAAGTTAGTTGGAGTTCAGTCGCGACGTCTAACAAAGAACGTATGCCTTCTTGAAGTACATTCCAGTCAGTTATAGTAGTCCGTCTTTCCTTTATGGGTAATACTATCAAATTTTTTCTACTGATGTCGCGGGAGAGTACTCGTGCGCGGCCAAGGGTTAGATCGATCAAGGGTGGAATTTTGTTCAACTCGTTGAGTTCTTTAGCTCCATCGTCGAATGGATGTCCGTCAACGGTTACTAGTATAACAATATTATCCTTTTGAGTAGATAACTTATCTCGAATCGTTTTTATCTTAGCTTGTGTAAGGTGTTGGTACATTGTTTCGTCATCTTCTTCATCGGTGGAGTCGGATCTGGTGGTAAGTTCCTCTGAGTCGCTGTTATCTACGGTAAACGATTGTGTTGCGGTCTCCTCGGCAGGAGCATCGAATGGTAGAAGATTTTCTCCTGGGTCGAGATCTTCCGGCATAGCGGAGGAAGGAGAGGGAAGATGGAGTTGGTATTGCTTGCTGTGTTCGTCAACGGGTTCAAATTGACTCGGTGTTGGTGAAGGTGGATTTGAGTCTGTGTCTAACGATATACATTCGACAATCTTGACGGGTAATGGTGGAGGCGGATATGTGATGGCTAACATTTGGGGATTCCGGGAGAGTGCATCAGCGTTGTGGTTAGCGGATCCAGGTTTATAAATGATTTCGTAATTATATTCTTCCAATTTCAGACGCCATCTCATGAGTCTTGAAGTAAGATCCTTGACTTTATAAAGCCATGTAAGTGGTTGATGATCAGTGACGAGGAAAAATTTGTGACCATACAAATATGGTCTGAAATGATGTGTGCAATATATCATGGCTAGAAGTTCTTTCTCAATGGTCGAATAATTTATCTCGGCAGAGTTCATCACGCGAGATACGTAAGATATAGGAAGGTCTTGTCCAATCGTGCCTTGACTAAGTACTCCACCAATAGCTGTACTTGATCGGTGGTGAGTATAAACGGTTTTGCGAAATTCGGATATTGAAGAATGGGTTGTTCACAGAGCATAGTTTTTAAAAGTTCGAATGCTTCCTGTTGTTCGGTTGTCCATTTAAAAGTGACATTCTTTTTGAGAAGATTAGTTAATGGTTTTGCTACCCCGGAAAAATTAGGAATGAAACGGCGGTAATAACCCGCAAGTCCCAGGAATTGTTTAATGTTTTTTGCGTTTCTGGGAATAGGGAAATTTTTTACAGCAGCTGTCTTTTCTGGATTTGGGCGAACTCCATCGTTACCAATTATATGGCCTAGATACCCAACTTCGCGCCGCAAGAATTCACACTTGTCAGGTTGGAGTAATAGGTTAGCATTTCGCAAACGATCCATTAATTTCCGTATTTTAATATCGTGTTCGTGCAATGAACTGGCGTATATGACGATATCATCCATATAGACAAAAAGTTCTGCCCCCTGTAATCCGGAAAGGGCTTGATCCATTAGACGCTGGAACGTTGCAGGCGCGTTCTTAAGTCCAAACGGCATCCGGGTGAATTCATAGTGTCCGTGGGGCGTAGAAAAGGCCGTTTTGTGAGCGTGCGACGGATCCATGGGAATTTGGTGGAACCCACTAGCGAGGTCGAGGACTGAGAAATACTTAGCTGCTCCGAGCTGGTCCAAAATATCGGAGATATTCGGGAGAGGATAGGCATCTCCGGTGGTTTTCTCGTTAAGATTTCGATAATCTATCACCATTCTCCATCTTTTGTTACCACATGAATCCGCCTTTTTGGGAACCACCCATACAGGTGAATTGTATGGTGAAATTGAAGGTTTGATGATCTTGTTCGAGAGTAGCAGAGAAATTTGTCTATCGATCTCCGTTTTATGTATAGGTGGAAATCGATATTGTTTTGTAGATATGGGTAAGTCATCGATGGTAGGGATTTTGTGAGAAGTAAGAGTAGTTTGTCCCAAGAGATCGTCGGGTAAGTGAAAACGATCTTGGTGACGCTTTATAAGAGATAGTACGTTTTGTTTCTCCTCGAAATTCAGATGATCCAAACGAAGGAGTTTAATGATTTGGTTTGCTCGTAATTCTGATTCAGCGTTGGGATGAGGAGTTAGATTTAGCTCATCCAAATGATTTATCGATTTTGAGCCTATTAAAGGCAAGGATATAGAAGAGTTAGAATTTGCAAGATTAATATTGCCTAAAGATTTTTCCTGTTCTAAAACAGGTGGAGGCAATGATATAGTAGATTCAGAGGTTTTTGAAGTAGAATTTTGCATACGATGTCCATCCTTGGATTCTTTAGGATATCCATTACTAGGATGGTAAGAATCAGAGGTCATAGATTCAGCGTCAACTAGGTAGGTGTGATTTTCTTCGTTAGTAGCAACTATTCGTGTGATTTCTTGTAATTGAACAGTAGGAACAAGGACTTCTAGTTCAATCTCAGTGGTATTAATAACCCGAATATATGCTTTATCATTGATGCAGGTGAC
>JAIPRK010002913.1:0-11241 GCA_025469195.1 Chaitophorus viminalis | reverse complement strand
AATACCAGATGGAAATACTTTTTTAGATGTATAATGTGATTGAATAAACGTTTTACTATTTTCATTATTCTATTTACTCCTACAAACCACATCTTCTAGTTAAAATTGAAAATAGTATTAGGCACATAAGATACTCTTTAATTAGGAATAGAAAAAATAGTAAAAATTGACTTACCAAATCAGAAATGAAAAATTTGTCCCGCTCTTGTTTAATTATGCAATGACGACGTGATATAAATGACTCCTCAAGGACAATTGTTGAACTAAGAGACCGGCCAATAATAATCTGTAGGGATAATTATTAATGAGCTATTAGTTGACTTATTTTTGCTAAATAATTGTGGTAACTAAAAGAAATCAAAGTGTTTCACCAAGGTACAATAGTAAAATAATGCCCGAGGGCAAGAATGATTACAGACAAATGATTTGTAGGTAGGTCAATAATACATAATGAAGTTCAATCTATTTTCGATGGGTACAAGTAAGTTTTTCTTAATATTGGTATGGGAAGTAAAAATGTTAACTATAGGCTTCAATCACAATAAGATTCACATTATAAGGACATGATAACTTAGATTACAGGTTCAGGGTTGTCTGGTTGTGACATTGACACATCACCAGTGGTCGAAATGGCTCAAGATAAGTGGAGGGATGCCTTATAATTCAGATTTCCTGATATCATCATATAACATTCTTCATATCTTGTATAGTATTTTTTTTTAAAGTTCACATTTTGTTTATGCATCAGAGTACTACAATCTTTTTCTATCATAATCTTTAAAACTAAACAAATAAATAACATATTTTCAAATTTAGTAGCAAAAAAACTGACAACTACAAAAATTAGACAAATTAAGTAGAGGGATGAAAAATGTAAATACAAAAAAGTAGAGGGATGTCATTCCTCCATATCCCCCCCCACTTCGACCACTGCACATCACTCATAACAAAGAAAACAAGTTCAACATACTTCTGTATTAGTCTTAAGCTCAAATGTTTCTCTAGTTACAACGTGCCTTAGATAGGCTTGAATTGACGAATCGTCCTTATATGGTCGTTTAAAATTCATTTCATTCTTGATATCTTTTAATATAATACCTGATGAGCAGAAAGCTAAAAATATCAACAGTCATTAATTGTACACATAATAATGCATTTTCCTTTTTATGTAATAGTCCACCATTACATAAAAAGTTACATCAATTCGGTAAAGTACGATCAAAATACTTTTGAGGAGAGTGACTGTAACGCCAATGATGAATTTATGACTAGTCGTAGTTCGTTTTGGACGATTCAAATAAAAACCACGATTGCCGGACTGCGTGACGATGGCTTACGCCGTTTACGGAAGGTCAGTTTACAAATTAATGGTTAGAAGTTTAGAACCAACTAATCACCATTTAGAGATGATCTGAAAATAGTATCGAACGTGGACTGACGATGCATATTATTCGGAACCATTGAACTATATCATATAGTTCAATGTTCGGAACAAGCAGTAAGTGATAACGATTGTTAGAATCTAAGGTTAATAGAATATAATTTCTATTTTCCTTGGTTAGAAACAACGGTAAAAATCAAGTGGTAAAAATGATACAATAAAAAAAAAAAAAAAACCAAAGAGATACCAACTGTTAAAACTCAAAGCCGATAGCGATCGGATCGTCATTCGTTATAATAATTCGTGGTTGCTCTACTAGGCACAGCACTTGATGGGGAAACAAAAATTGCCCACAGCAAAAAAAAAAAAACGTTTACACTTGAAATGCAAATTACTGTCCTTTCAGTGGATTTATGTATATAAAAAAAAAACAATATCAAAATTAAAGAAGACAATATTTTATAGGACATTTCGATGCCCTTTTTCGTTATTTCTAATAGGACGTTCAAAAATTGATTTTAAAAAGTACAATAGGTACTGGACATTTTTGATCCTCCTAGAACTTCTCAAAAAAAATTCGAGATAAACTCGGAAATATTGTTTTCTTTAATTTATATAATAGGTATTTTTCATTAAAATCAATAAACAACCACTAATTTTCAATAAATATAAACATGTTTTGTGAAGTTAAAACACCGCGCTGACATCCTCTGAATGTATTCGCCATGTTATGATTTGTAAGTCACCGATAACTGTTCTGTTTTTTAACCGTCAATTTTATGGCATCTGTCCCTGCTTGTTGGTCGTTCTACCAGTTACAAAAACTGTAGAACTTGTATGACTTTAAGCTACAGTTATATAATGATTGCACTTGTATAGTTGTATATTTTGTTCAGTGTATAAATTGAAAATAAGTTTTTTAACTTTATAGAACCTGTGACTATTTATCGGTTATTTTAATAATCTTTCATATTCATAACTTTTAATGCACCTCTGGATATGCTGAGACCTCATCATTTGTTTTATTATACTCACAATCCCAGCAAAATGCATTCATATCCCGTAAAAAACGAACAACGAACACAGATTTAACACTATACAATCCATGGCAGTGTTCGTTACCGCAATTTAAGTTTTTTGCTTTTTACTCTGAATCGAATTCAGGGGGGAACAACAATTCCGAGTTGCCCCTAGAGGCAATTTTTTCAAGGGCAGAAAATTTTAAAACTGCCTCCAAGTATATCTTTCATATTATTTCATGGAACAATGTATTTAACATTCATTATTGGTTGGAGGGGCGGCACAATTTTGTTGTCCTAGGGAGGCAAAATTCTAAATACTGCCCTGCTTATAGTTTAATAAAAATTTGTTAATATTTAAGTAGTTGACATTTTCAAAATTGTTTCATTATATGAGAAATTGTTATAATTGATCAATACTACGTAAATGGAAGGGAAAAATAATATTTCATTGTTAAAATGAAAATTTTAAATTCTGAGATGATCACATTTAATTTGTCTTCTAGTAATTCTATATATTTTTATTGTGTAGATACCATTAGTGAACTATCGCATATATTATAGGTATAATAATTCATTTCTTATATGTTAACTCTAATCATACCATTAATTCATTTGTATATTTTTTTGTATCCATGTTAAACTACCGTTTGGCGAAAATAAACTAATAATAATTATAATAGGTAATGATTTTTTATTTAATGTGGTACCTAAAAAATAAAATTAAAATGCATGTACTAATGAATCCTAAAAATTATTAGTATATAAAAATTATCATCATAATCTAGTATTTGTATTATTATATCATAATATTATACATTTAATATATTATTCAATTATTAATTATGATACATGTCTATGGTTCAAGATTATTTGGATTCAAAAAAATATTATTATATTTTATGGAAGTAGCAATGTAGTAATGTAGATATACGTAATTTCTCAAAAGTTTCTTTTGTTTTCATTTTTATAGGATATTTTTCAGGTTAAATATATGTTGTATAGTTACATAAAAGAAAATATCATTTACTTACATTATCGCATAAATTTATTTTCTTCGTGTATATGTATTACAGCAGTTTTATTTAGCATACCTATCTAAAACGTTTTAAATTTAGGAAGTGTAGCAAAGAAAAAATTCTTAATAAGATTATATGAATATTATATTATGTTTTAATATTATTTTGTTACTTCAATGACGTGTATTTAGCATAATTGTGGTTTTTTTGTTGGTTTCATTATTATTGAATAGATATAACAACTTTTTATCATTTAAATTTATAGGTCTCAGTATTTAAATAAAATGTTGAAAATCATTTATTTATCTTTAAATTTAATTTTTTTGTGTAGGTATACTTTATTAAAAATGGAAAAACTACAAGGAAATTTAATTAGTTGAATGACTTCAGATATAATATGATGTATTTATTGAAATCATTTCTAATGTGAATTTTTAAGAAAGTATTTTTATTTTCTATAATACTTTTGAACAGATCACCTATTTCACTTCTTCACTGGTAGCATTTTTGAAATTTGACTTTTTTCCATATTTTATTTTAAATATAACTTTAACTTTTAACAGGTAATAATTAAACTAATGATCCGGAAATAAATTACTTACACAGGTTTGAATGTCTAATTATAATATTATTATCAGTAATTTATCACTATAACACAACAATTCAAGAGAAAAATATTTAGAAAGTCTTTCACCATCATATTAATTTTTCTAATTAATTGTTATTCACAATGTTCGTTTAAATTATTATATGAACTATAGAATCAAATTTTTAATAGTTAACAATATGAATAGTTTGATGGTAGATGAAAATTATACATCATATAGTCATCGAGCACTTTATTTATACATGATAGAACTGAATCAAAATCAATGGTTATATTCTCCAAGTTCCAAAATGTAGATACCTCCATAAAACCTAGTTGGCGTGTAGTGAACTCTATTATGTTATAGTGGGTTCTCACAACTTTTGTTTTGGGCACCTGAGCGGCTGAGCTCCAGTGTTGAAAAGAATTTGAGTAGAAGTATTCAAATACTTTTTTTTAAGTATAAAATAGTTACTTTTATAGCATAATATATTTTAGATGGTAGGTACTTTAAATACTTTTTTTTGTATTGAATAGTAGGTACTTACAAAACTATGACTGAAGGTTTGTGAAACAAACAAGGGTTTTTCTCTGAGAATAGTTATTTATTAATAATATTTATTTTCATATTATTAAGATATCTTTATAATATCGGTTGTAAAAAAAAAAATCTACTTGGTATTAATTAATATATTATGTAGAAGGTAGAACAAAAATATTCTGTCCCATTCATTATGTTATTAACTTGTGGGTTACTATTTTTTTTATAAATAGCAATGACTAATCGCTATGTATTAGTAGTCGAATGTAAATGCTATATACTATATTAAGTTCATTATGAACCTATAAATAAAAAACAAAAAGTATATGAAAAATATTTGGAATACTCTTTTGAAGTATTTGAGTAGTATTTTAAATGCTATATAATATAATATATATATATTTATATAATTTTAAGTATTTGAATAGTATCTTGAAAAATGTTTATAAGTATTTTTTACAATACTGCAGTGAGCTCTCTCCTTCACCATGACAGCATAATAATGTATTTGGCATTTTATCAACAAATAACAATCTCACAGAGATAATTAATGTTTTCGTAACCAAAATCTCGTGTATCAAAATTTCATAATATTCCGGACTCATTTTAGACATTAGTCTCATTACTTAATCCTCCGATAGATTAATGACATGTACATCAAACACTATTAAATTTGTCAAATTTTCAAATAAAATAGTGAAATTTGTGCAAAATTATTTTAAAAAATAAATGAAGATTATTATATATATATATATAAAATTTTACAGATAAAGATTTTTACACTATATATTAAAAAACCCTTGGTAACATACTTTCACTTACTACAATGATGATGCTTTTTATAGCTAGGACTCAGTCTATTCATGCGGAATAGGGACTAAGGAGGTGATTACAATATACACCTACATTCACTTAAAACTACTATACATACTTAAAAAAATATATAATTTGAAAAATACTTATAGACAAGTACTAATGTCTAATGTTTTGTAATGAGAATGGATTTTATTAAATATAAATAAATAATATTCTTTAGCATCCATTCATTTAAATTTAAACATGACCATTATAAAAAATTAAAATAAAATAAGATGTAATTTATCCATCCATAAGCGTAAAACATAATTTGGGAATTTGCCAATGATGGCAATGGAATTAAATGTAAATGTTACATGTCTAATTTCAGCTAATCTTTAAAATGTACAAGCAACTTAAAAAAATAAAAATAAATTATTATCTTGGATATAAAATAGTTGTACTCCAAATTAAGATAGTCATATTTATTATGTAACATAGTTGTAAGCATTGACATTTTTTATAAATTATATTATAAGAGTAAATATAAAGAATCCTTGTTAAAACAACAAACATTAATTACCAGAGATAATCATTATAATAATTTGTATTCATGCTATAGTGTAGTAGGTATAGCATTTTCTTTAAACTCATGTAAATGTGTAAAATGTATATAAAATAAATTCAATGTATTTACTGATTAACTTGATTTTAAGATTAACATAACATAGTCTTCATACTATACTTAAGATATCAAGAAGTTCCACCACCAAAAGTATATTGAAAACACTATACTTCTAAAATGTAAAACTTAACAGCTCAAAAATAGTATTTTGTAGATGTTTTAGTCATATTTTTATTATTAGTGAATAGAAGTAACAACATTTTTCGATTATTACTAATATTATTATATTACTAAAATTATCAACACTAATCTTCACTGGGGTGTACCGGTGTACATTTGATACAGTGTTTTCAATCCATTGTAACATTGTTGATACAGATTCAGTGCATGATAACCGACAGTCAGCAGATGTTATTTTAAAATAAAAATTGTATAACATTTTTCTGTTTATACTTAAGGTTCAAAATTTTATTACTAGGTTATCCATAAGTTATTCTTCAAAAAACTATAAAAAATTTTTTACTAGGCCTTAGGAAATTTTTTTATAACCGTTTGAAATTAAAATTTTTATAAAATTGCACCAAATATGGATTTATTGTCAAACAATTTTAAATATTTGTTATAATTAAAAAAGTATAAGTCGCAGAAACTTGAAATTTTTACCAGTGTTTAAGATTTGCGTTTTCTTTACGTCATATTTTTATCATATTATTAAACATTAAAAAGTCATTTAAAGTACAAAATGCAAAAAAGGCAAAATAAAAATGCATCCATCATCTACGAAATAAAATGAAATAAATTTTTGTATAAAAATTAATATTCTATTATGATTAATAAAAGAAAGGCAATTGCCTTCAAATCCGAACCCTAGTTATTAATATACCACAACAGGCAATACACATGAATATTAACTTTAAACAAACTTACAATTAAGAGTACAATATAATATATTAATATATAAATTTATTATTAATATCAACCTAAAATTAACTTACAACTATTAATGTTTAATATATAATATTAATATACATATCAATAGTAACATCTAGTAGACCGAGAATAATAAAAATTAAAATTAAACAATAAAAATTATACATTTTAAAATATCATAAAAAACATTTTATATAACTATACTATTTAAATTAAATTAGTTCAATATTGAACATAGAAAAAAACAAATATCAAATGGCAAGTAAATATGCAAATATTACAAAATGGTTATTTAGTTATTATATAGAACATTCTTAGTAGTGAACAAATTGTAATACTTTTTTAATGTTGATTCCAATATAATACAAATAAGAAATATAACATAATTAAATTAGTCTATATAATAGTAAATAAAATTTAAACGGAGACTTATAACTAAATGTTTATGAGTTAATTGTACTTAAAATAAATACCCTACATTTTATAATATTTTATTATTTAAGTAGCCTAATGATAGTTTGTTACTACTCTACAATTCAAATTTATACAATTAAAAGATACTTAAAAAAGATTAAATGTGAACTAGATTTATATTATCTATTACTAAGATCAATAATGTCTATAGCATCATGAACTCTTTAAATAAAGGATCTAGGAAAAATTATACCATAAACATTAAAATGAATCTGCAATGGTAAAGAGGGATACCTAGAATTGTTGGTAGTGGAATGATCAGTAACTTGTCCTCCATCAACCCTGCCATTAGATGTAGGAATAGCCGTCGATTCTTGAAATATATAAAATATTCAATATTATGTAAATGGTTCTGATGCTTATATGTGCTACATAGAATATTAGCTAGATTGGACACAAGACAAATGATATAATATCATTTAACAAGTATCAGCTAATGCATTCTTTCATATAACGCCAGCTGTCTTTGTATTTGGATTTCACCACCCATCAAACCACAAATGTTGGTAATAAAATTGTCCAATGGAAGACAATTGGTAGGATGCTCGATTTTGGTACGACAAATTGGGCAAATAGGGTTGTCATTCATCCAATTTGTAATGCAGCTGCCACAAAATGTGTGGCCACATTTAATAATTGTGGTCTGATAAAATAAAAAAAATTAGTTGGTTTACTATTAATATCAAAATCAAATAAAATATATTTACCTGGCAAATCAATTCAAGACAAATAGAACATTTTAATTCATTTTTTAACTCAGCATAAAATTGGCTTATTAATTCTTCAGGTGCAGTTTTCTCCTTTGAATCATCTAAGCATTTTATTAAAATAATTTTAAAATCATATAAATTACGAGAATTAATAAACATAAAATTACTTACCAACTGATTTTATCATAGAAATTTGGTTGGCAATTTGTTGAAAAATATCTTTTGCCTTTAAAATAATAATAAACACATAAAATTACAAATATAATTTTCAACATCTTACTATCATTATTCATACATTATAAAATAAGAAACAAAAAATAAATCCTGATGTATAATAATTTCTATTTACTTTTAACGATTGCGTGTGTGATTTGTCCTTAACCTTTTTCAACATGTTTTGCATTTCATCTAAATCTGTTCTGGCTTTATTGCGTAATTCGCTTAGCTTAACTTTTAACTGAAATTCAACAGTAATAGTAGAGATTATTATATTGTGAAATTAAAATATGATCAATAATTTAAAACAATAATGCAATTAATTTACTCAAGTGTAAAGAGTCAGTATCTAAAAAAAAGTTCATTGAATGAACTAATATGATTTGAAAAGTATCTATCAATAATGAAACACTTATATATAAATGATATGTATAATATATAAATACATATTTTCTGTATGGAGCAAAAAGAAATTAGACTCTGAGTATATAATTTTCTAGTTGGCCAACGCAAAAACCGTTTCAATTAGGTTATTTATGAGGGGTTAATGTTTATGTAATAAATATTGTCAAAAATTTCAAATTTTTTAATTATTTAAACATTTACTAGCATCAATGTTTAACATGATTATTAATATATACGTTGAATACTTTAATTTTACATTAAAGTTTGGTTAATAATTAGTGAAACATAAAATTAATAACATCAATTATCATTAGAGAATAAACAGATAGTTTACAAGAGTATTTGGGCAACAAAATGCATGTTAATACAAACTATCCGCACGTAACGTTTCACAAATGAACAAGATTTTTTTTTTTTAACAGTTATATTTTTGCTATCATCGTTATGTGGATTGTGAACCTACATCATCGAACCTCACTACATAATCATAGCAACTGACAACCATTGTTATTGGCATTTCTACAGAAGTACATTTAGAGTGTATAGTTATTGTCCATATTAAAATTATTTAAACCAAGTCATTTAAGGTTATTTTTTATATAATCATAACACATTTGTCAATATACAGTGTAATTCCTTTTAAAGGTAACACTAAATAATTCTTTTCCAGTGACATCGGATTAATATGTGGTTTTCGGAAAGGGATAGGGAATACATAAATACACATTTCTTGATGATTTTTACATATTTTAATCTTTCCGTGTGCGCATGCGCAATACAACTTGCATTTTTTTAAATGGCAACAGGTGTTTGAAATACCAAATTTGGATTGACCAAATTTTTTTAAGTCAATTTGGTCCTTTTTACCATAGCTCTAAATTCAAAATTGACCAAATGGTAACTAGTCAAAGTTTCGATTAAAATTATTGAGTTTTTCAACAATCATAATCTAAGAATTTTTTGAATTATTATGAAATATTATGTATTTTTTTTTGTTTCCGTAGGTTTGCAGATATTATTAAATCATTTAAATTTAATTATTAGAAAATAATTATCCTTAATTAGACGTAAATGTTAGTTCATTTACTAGGTAAGAAACGATTAAAATAATTAACAAAATTTTTTTTTATAATTTTAATCATATATTCTATTAAGAAGTTATAAGAAATAAATCATATTAGTTTATTTAATCTTTTCTTAGTAAATGAACTTACATTTACGTCTAATTGAAGTTAATTAATTCCTCAAAGTTATATTTAAATGATTTAATAATATCTACAAACCTACAGAAAAGAAATACTTAAAATTTCATAATAATTCAAAAAATTCTAGTATGATTGTTGAAAAATTCAATAAAATTTAATCAAAACTTTGAGTGATTGCCATTTGGTCAATTTGGATTTTAGAGCTATGGTAAAAAGGACCAAATAGACTTAAAAAAATTCAGTCTATTCGAATTTGGTATTTAAAACACCTGTTGCTTTTTAAAAAAATGCTAGTTGTATTGTGCATGCGCACACAGAAAGATCTAAAAACGTAAAAATCATCAAGAAATGTGTATTTATGTATTCCCTATCCCCTCCCGAAAACCACATATTAATCCGATGTCACTGGATAGAATAATTTAGTGTTACCTTTAAAAGGAATTACACTGTATATTGTTAATCAAAAAACTTACATTCAATACTTCTGCTTGATGTTCTGATAAAGTATATTTATTATCTTCAATCATCTTATGAGAATTGATAGCATCGTGTATATAGTCTAATCTAAACATTTAACAAATATAATAATATAGACTGTAAAAAAAGTAAATAAACTTAATATAGTTTGAATAAAAAATGTTTAAAAAATATGAATTCTTCTTATTTTATACATTAATAGTTATATAAAATTATCATTTAAATTACAAAAATATTGTTTTTCGAACATATTAAATAATAATTTAAAATTTATACATTTTAAAAAATCATTCTGATAAAAATTTTTGATTTTTCAACTTCCTGTTATCTAAGCATTGACGTTAGTTTAATTTTTTTTTTTTTTTTGTAATTTATAACCAATGAACTTTGAAACAAAATTACTTACTTTGTTTTTTTTGGGGGTGGAGTGTATAAAATAAATTCATAGTATATCCTTATACTATTTTTATGACCAAAACCAATTAAACTTCCATGATGTAATTCTGTGGCTCCTATGTTAATAGTAGGAATTCTTATATTCCGTACGTATGTACCTGCAGTTGAATGCTAATTTTTTTTTGATAAACATAAAATAAAAAATTAAGTTACAGATCAAACAAATATACAGGGCAAATGAATATACAATATCATTTCATAATGATTCGTCAAATACAAAACCGATTCTATTTATTATATTTCCATTTTTATTCTTATATAAATTATATTTACGGCAATAAAATTAAAATTGTATTAAACAATGTCGTTTTATTTTCGAAAACTAAATTTGACAACTGGAAATTATGTTTTATTGTTAAATAAAATTAATAATAGCCATTCTGTAACATGGATATTTTATAA
>JAIPRK010002912.1:0-11242 GCA_025469195.1 Chaitophorus viminalis | reverse complement strand
TTATATTTAAATTGAATTATAATGCAATTTCGTAAAAATTTAAATTTAAAACAGACATAAAATTTTTCCTCTTAAGTCTGGTAGAATTTTTTTTATATATATTTTTGAAGGTAAGCTTATGGACAACCTAGTATTAAAATTTTGAATCTTAAGTATAAACAGAAAAATTTTTATGAATTTTCAACTACAAAATAACTTGCAAATTATCGCAATTTTAACATATTTTATACAAATTTGAACTTTATGGGCTCATAAAAAAAATTTGAGTGAAACCATCTTCGATATTTTTTAGTTACAATTAGTATTACTTATATTTAATCCTTTAATTCATTTTCAAGAGTTTTTGGCCAGCCAAAAAAATTTTATAGATATTTAAAAAAAAAAACTTACAAAAATCGGAAATTTAAATTGTCTATAAATAAGTCAAAATATGTCAAAAAAATTTGAAAACTTAACCATGTATAAAGTACACCAATATAAAGATTTGGTCAAAATTTCAAGTAGTTGTGGTTTTTCATTTTTGAGTTAGAGCATTTTAAAAAAACCGATATGATTTGTTAGTCTAGAATTTTATATATTATATTATATTTAACATGTAATATTATGTCAATATTCGCTGTTCAAACGCTTATAAAAAAAATTGTGAATATGGATTTCGATGATTTTTGAATTACAATAAAAGCTACTTGTGTGGAATATTCTATTAAATTTTCAAGTATTTTGTATTAGTCAATTTTTTTTTTATAACCGATTATAAAAAAAAAATGTAAATATTCGAATTTTTCAAATGTCTATAAGTGGCTTAAAAATCAATATAATATTTTGAAAAAAAAATCTGACATAGAGGAAATGCTTATCTTAACAACTAGTAAAAATTTTAAGTTTCTGCGACTAACACTTTTTGAATTATTAGAAATATTTAAAATCGTTTGACCATAAATTGCTATTTTATGCAATTTCGTAAAAATTTAAATTTCAAATGCTCATAAAATTTTTTCCTTTTGGTCCGATAGAAATTTTTTTATATATTTTTGAAGATTAGCTTATGGAAAAACTAGTGTTAAAATGTTGTACCTTAAGTATAAACAGAAAAAATTTTATGAATTTTTATCTACAAAATAACTTGCAGATTATTGTGATTTTCACACATTTTATACAAATTTGAGCTTTATGGGCTTATAAAAAAAATTTGAGTGAAACGATCTCCGATATTTTCTAGTGACGATGAGTTAAGCTTATTATAAACCTTGTATTAAATTTTCGAGAGTTTTCGGCTTTAATACTTTGAAATATATATATATATATATATATATATATATACTTTGAAAACTTAACCATGTATAGAGAACACCAATATAAAGATTTGGTGAAAATTTCAAGTTGTTGCGGTTTTTTGTTTTTGAGTTAGAGCATTTTAAAAAATGTAGTTTGTAAAAACGTGATTTTGCTTAAAATTTTCTGTTTTTTCGTAATTTTTTATCGTTTTTTTTCGATTTTTTCTAAAAGTATTGAAAAAGTTGAATTCTTGATTTGCCCAAGTACCATCTACATTCACTTTCCTTTTAGAAAAGTTGCTGTTTAAGAAAATCGAAGCATTTTTACTGCAAAAAAAGTTGTCGTCAGTCACAAAAAAAAAAAAAAAAACATCATTGTAAATTCAATAGATTCCATCACTCCGTTCAGAATCTAAAATGCTATTAGGTTTATGTAAACATTTTAATATCTTATAAATTTATTGATTGAACAATTTTTTCTTCACATCACTTTTAATTTTTTTCTTTCTAAAACATTTTTAGTCATTTTCTTAGTCCTCTTTGTAGTTTTTTTTCAGTTTTTTCGTAGTCTAATTATTCATTGCTTATTTAGTTGTTTTTGGAGTTATTATTGACTGTTGTTCTGTCAATAATCTTTCAAAAAAGTTATGATAGTAATCAGATATTAGGTTAGTGTGACATAATGAAAGTAGATCTTTTTTAGCAGACGAAAGTTTTAGAGGAGAATTATAAACACATTTTATTAAAATATCATTTTTTTCTGGATAAGTTTTATTTAAATTTTAATTACATTATTTTTCAAAATAATCTACAAATTATAAAGTAAAAATATTTATTAAAGTATTCTTTTAAATACTATGTAAATTTTTAGAGTTATAACTATTAACTTACCTAAGGTATTGGATTTAAATCAGCATTGATATTAATATCTGAACCTTCAATATAATTTTTATTTGATAATTTTAGCATTCGTTTAGTACGTGAATTCATTTTTATAAATATAATAAAATTAATAATTCACTTGGTACGTAATTACTTGTAAAAAAATGTTCTAACACAATTTTATATTAATCAATTCATTTATTATAATATTATCTCATTATGGATCATTAAAATATTATTATTTAATATTTTTAAATAGCAATGATAACTAATTAAAGTAATAATAGTATATATTAAAACTATGATAACAATTTCAATTCTCAGTTCACTAGTGTATTATTTCGAAAAAATACAGTAAAGCACTAAAGATTTAAGTTTATATTGTGTAGCAATAGTGTATTATTTTGAGATATCATACTATTCTATTTATAGCCACCAATTATTTTCCTAAATGCAATACTGTTTTTCTAGTTTAGGTTGTTTTAAAATGTAGATAAGAGATAATACAGTAGTGCATCGTAAAGAATAACATTTTTACCATTGGAAAACATGTATAACTCAAAATCGACAATTTTTGAGTCACTACACTAATGTTCTGATAGTGCAATATATGAGTATATAAACAAAATTATAAAATACATGTATCGGTCTACATTTGTATGTTCTTTATTTTACATTTTTATGTTTGCCACAATATCAATAGCATTATATTATTCAGGTATCTATAGAACCTTATACCACAGTATACAATGGGTGCAAAACAAGATTCAATAGGTTCAGCTTTTTCGAAATCCACCTTTTTCTTATTTTATTTTATATTTTTGTATCTGTCGAGTGAACTGAATACAGTACAGATATTATCATCAGTGTTATATTCCAAATTATTGAAATAGATAAAATATGAACTTGGAATAATATCGTTACATTATTAAACTATAGGGTTAAATTAACTGATTTAAGTTGTATTTAAGTAGTATTCCTTTTAACATATGAGTAGATATCTAACTAAATATTTATTATAAACAAAATAAAACTGAAATTTGAAAATTTTACTTGATATAGTGACAGTTAAAAAAAATGAATAAATGTTATTTAGGCTACATTACACTTACAAATTTTGAAAGCATTTTCTAGGATAACTGAAAAAAATATGAACCTTGCGTATATCACTTCCCTAATTATATATACTTAAACAACAAAAAATATTATAATTTTATTTTCAAATAATCCACTTTTTTAAAGTGTATTTCAAATTGTATTTATAGTTCATCCAAACTTTCTGAGTACTAGTTGAACAGTGGATTGTAATAAATACGTACTAATACACTTCCGAGGACAAAAATGATATATTTTACAAAGTTGTTTTTCTTGTTGTTTGCATTGAGCTTAACACGTTTAAGACACGTACCATAAAATACGATGAAAACATTAGTCGTGTGTGACACTTATTATTGTTTTTTTAACTTTTTCAGTGTTTACTTTTACGCTTTCAGAGACATCATGATTTATCTCTAAACATGTATAAATTTATCATTACGTAGTTTTTTCCTTTCAACAGTTTGTTATATGTAGGTACTATTCCTTCATAGTTTATAGTGTTTCACTTCTTTTATGTTTACAAAATAAATAATATAAGCTATTTATATATGTGTATATAGTATGTATTTGTGTGTACAATAAACATGTCCAAGGCGTCTGACCCATACTATAAAAATATTTTTATTTCAAATTCTCTATAGAGGTTTTGAAACATTACAGAATAGTTGAATCGATAATATCAAAAACAACAAATTATAATAAAGGTGATGTGTTAGCCAAAGCATGTCTCTCGGCTATGCGCTTGTCAATTGTCATCAATGCATCTACCGAATAACTTCGATATAGATAATAATATTCTACAAACGATCGTTATGTATCGAACAATAGTGAATCTTTAAATATTATAATTATAGGGTTCGATAAACGGACATGTTATATCATGCTATTATTAAATTTACGGTTGGAACTAGAACGGAATTATTCAGTCCTGAAAAAAAAACGGGGATATCCAGATTCATATGCAATCCCTTTGTTAATATGTAATATTATGTACATTGTACATGATGCGTACGCGTGAAAGTTTGTTGTATATTATAAAGATATAAAACAATAATTGGATTTGCATGGCTACTCTTTGCTTTGGAGTTAATATTTTTCGACTATTATGCAGACGATTCATCGTTAATAAGACATGCCTTATTAAACTGTACGAACGCTCGTACACGTAGTATATTATAGTCTATAGGTGAGGCTCTACGCATCACAGCATCAGGACCTAAAATGGTGTGTACTATAGTACTACAATGAACTTTCATTTAACGCAAAAAGAAAAATAGAAACTACGAAATTTAAAAATGTGCAGTCAAATCTTATTCATTTGAATCATTTGAGTTCGTACATTGTACAAAAAAAAAAAATCGTATACGATTCTATATATAGAATTGGTCTGTGATAATAACAAAAAAAAAAAAATTTCATAATTTACATTAATTTAAACAAATATACAATTCCTACACGTATGGTACATTAATCAGTGAATATGTTGAAATACAAACAATTTTTAAGTAGTAATTAATAATTAGCATTTAAAATGTTCCTATATATTCTGCATTTCAATTATCAATCAATTTTTAGAAAGTATAGGACCATATTTTAACTGCAGATTATACTACAGACTACAAACACTACAAACATTTATTTCATTTTAAATCCACCCATAACGCTACGTAACAAGCGTAAACACAGTACCACTATTATACATAATATATACATAAATGTTTATTATATTATATATTCATACATATGTGGATAACTTTGCTAGTGACAATTTTTTTCCATATTCACGTACAAATCCGTTTATTCATTTTCTTGCATTGAGAAAAATAAGCTTATAAGGCTTAACTTATTTTTACAGCCTACAGTATGCTCATTTTTCCACTCCTGTTCCCCCGCTTACCTCCTTCCCTAGTGTACTTCCTTTTTCTTCTCTGTGCCGAGCTCTCTATCAATCTCCCTTCTCCTCTTTATCACTCTCTCTCTCTCTCTCTCTCTCTCTCTCTCTCTATCTCTCTCTCTCTCTTTCACTTTATTTATATATATCCTTCTTCCTTTCTCATTTATTTTTCCTATATATTCCCTTCTACTCACATCCTTACCAACGACCACCACCGATCATCTACTCGTGTAGTATTGGTGATGGGACCCGCGTCGCTGCTCATATCACACATAATCCCTATTGATTTCGTCGAAAATTTGCGGTGCAAGGAAATTGTAAAAGATTGATTCCGCCTTAGGCTAGTGCGTGTAGTACGCGGTATAGACGGTGTGCGTATCATGCATGTATATAATATATACGCCAATAACGACGACGACGTATCATCTCCGCCCGGGCGAATGATGACCCACAATAAATTGGCTACATAAAAAAAAGGAAATAAAAAACCTCTATAGCGATGGCAGCCGTTGGCGGATCGAAAAGTGCGATGAGGTGGTGGGAATTGAAAGCTTTATATGCGCAATTTAAGTATAGAAAAAAATCATGTCATATTTGCATGATAAAATGTACACACATATAGGTATTTTATGTAAGCGAGATAAATGTGTACGTACGCGAACGTCAAAAGTTATTTTAAATATGTCCACGCGTTGATGGATATTTTAGAGCTTTACGCGACTTGTTATGTGTCGGTAGAAAAAAATTAAATTTAAGCGATGTGCATAGTTAATCTTTATCTTACAAACACATATTCGTATACACGATATTTACATGTACATTTAATATTATAATATTTTAATGAAGAAACAGTCGGATGATAAGTCTTCGTTTTACACTAGTTTCAAATTATATTTTTTTCAGATCGACAACAAAAGTGTTTTATACGTAATAATATCTGATGAGGACTTTTATTTATTCAATTTTCCTCAGAAAAAAAAATTTGTCTAGATGAGTAATGAAAAATCATGATGATAGACCTCGATCGTTTTGATACATATACACTGACCAAAAATCGAATGTTTAACCATTTCGTTACAAGAACTCAAATTGTCAAATAACTTTTCTTCGTATACTTTCTAGAAGAATTTTCACAGAAAATTAAAATGTTAAAATGTTTTGAAAAATCGAATTACAGTTGATTTTAAAATTTATGTAGATTAGATTAATTATCGTATTTTTGCGGCATTTTTGAGAATTATTTATGCATTATACACTTGTGTTACTCAACTATCAATTTTTTTATTCGCATATAAGAATCATGCAATTAAATAAAATTTAAAGTTAAAATGTATTTATCTAAACTTTAATAATTGTAATTATTTTAAATGTTAATAATTTAAGATGAGTAATAAGATTTTATAAAATAAAATTACTTGTTGTGCCTAAATAAAGTATTGCGGAGTACAAAAAAAATTAATTATTAAACAGCTTAAATTAATTTTAATTTTTGAAAACTTTCCCCGGAAGCCTGGCCATTTGAATACTTTGTATAGTTATTCTACTTTTTTCTATTAAAACTTTGTTTCTAATTTTAATTAGAAAATGTTAATTATAATATTAGTAAATATACTGCTTTGATTCTTTCTTTTTAACCACGTCTTAGGTCATTATTACGCATTATTAGCTGATTAATTAACATAAATAAACCAAACGTCTACTTTGAATATTTTAGATTCTGGAGCGATGGATATATTTTATTAACTAATTTAAATTGTGACTTGAACACTTGCCTACTTCTTTTGATAAATAAGTGTATTTAATATTATAATATTTTATGTATTATTACAACTATCAAAGATTTATGAATACATAATTATATATTTATTTATTTATTTATTTATTTAATAATAATAAACGGGATTGAGACCCTTTTGAAAATGTATACAAATTACGTAATTACAATAATATTCATAACAGAGTATAAAGCTTAATTACAAATAATGATAGGTAAATAAGATTAATTAGATTTAAGTAAATAATGCAGATTAATATTAAAAACATTATTATTATACACATTGTACATTTTGTACGTCATAGTGTAATGGAAAACAAATCAAAATGAATAAAATACATTTATTGTATTTTTTTTTCTACGGATTTTCAGCAGCTGTTCCGAGTTTTGCCCGGAAAAATAATTGACATTCTATTTCTATGTATTTAGTGATAAACTCGTGCATAACCTCGATTTTTGATAGCATATCTGTAAGTTATTTCAACTTAGCCATAAAATAATGAATTAGAAATATACTAATGTACATTTAATGTAGCAATTCATTAAACGCCAGCGTGTCACCAATCCGCAATATGCAAGCCACGAATCCACAACCACTGATGATGGTAGCAGACACATCACAAAATCTGATCCAGGAAGAAGACTCCTTCGCCAATCAATTCGAATATTACATGATAATCAACCCGAACGAAAGTTCTATTAGTGAATTTGACAAACTTTTCGCCAAGTTTTCCACTTTCCTTTTCGAAGCTAACATTCGACTACCAGACCCCCAAAATCCAGCGGTTATATTCTACCGAAAGCGCAAAGAAGGTCATCACAATATCATGGATCGCCATTCGCCAGTACAGAGAGCCATCAAATCCACAACGCGCAACAAAACGTCAAGCCCAAAGGACTCGCGATAATTACCATTATGACATGGCACAATGGCAATACGTCAACCAAAGGAGGAAAGTGGCCAACCGTCTTCTTAACTCATCGAACAAAGCCAAAATAATCATCGAATTAGACGCGATAGAAAATCACTTTAGAGGCATTTTTGGGATCGCTAAAAACTCCGTTCACGACCCATGATATGATCAAAACTTGACACCATTCTCGATTGCACTAGACACAATAGAAAAATCAATTAAAACTATTGCTATTGATACATCACCTGGAGCAGACGGCATTGTTTTACGAACTATAAGACATGTACATGGCGTGCGCGCTATCTGCAATATTGCGAACGTAATGCTCAAATGGAACTACGTTCCATTTAAACTTCATAATGGTAGAACTATTTTAATATACAAAGGGAAAGGCCGCAAATCCGATGTCGGAAAGTGGCGTCCAATTACCATATTCAACGTTATTAGGTGGATAATCAAACGACGTTTGGACCAAGAACTGCGAAATCACATTCATCATACCTGTCATCAGAAGGATTTTGTAACCGGGATACCTGGCACGCATATAAATGCATCAATAATCAACGGCGTTCTTAAAACGGCTAAAACAATTAAATCATCGGGCTGTGTGGTTTTTCTTGACATCGCAAAAACCTTCGACACAGTTGGCCACAATCATATCAAACGGACTTTAAAGTATCTACCAATTCCACCAAACCTTCGCATCCTTGTGTTCTTTCTAATATCTGACAACAACATAACCGTCGAAGTAAACAAGAAATCATCTAAACAAATCAACATGCTTCGAGGTGTAATTCAAAGATCTCCGCTTTCTCCTACGATATTCAACCTTTGTCAAGACTTCGTTCTAAAGCAAATTTCCGACCCAGGAGTTGCTAACATACATGGTTTTCAGTTAAACGGCAACCTGGACAACATCTCAGTATTAGGGTTTGCTGACGACACAACTATCATAGCCAAAGACTTAGAAAGTGCCACCGTATTGGTTGATATGGCCAGAGACCTGTTCTCTTCAGTGGGCATGGAAATAATTTCATCGAAATCCCATGCAATTAATATCGTAAATGGAAATCTTATGCCATAAGAAATTACTCTATTAGACGCTTCCGTAATTCCGTCACTAGGCGACACCGACCACATAAAGTGCTTGGGAGTTAACTTCAAAGATGAAATTATTTTTGATCAGAAAGAATTCCTTATAAGTCTGGAAAAATACTTCAGAAACTTAATCACTTCACCATTATTAAGAGGAGACCAAAAACTGAATGTACTGAACCAATACGTCTACCCAAAACTAATTTATCCTCTGCAAACAACACCAGTCGATCTTCTCCATCAATCATTTCTGGAACGTGTTGACATGCTAATACACCAAAGCGTTAGTGAAATATACGGGCTCCCAGCTGATACCCCCATCCCAGTACTCTACAGCGGCCGTAAAGTCCGCGGTTTGAGTATGTTACGAACTTTTTGGGAAGCTTCCTTACAGCACCTAGCAATCGCACAGAAGTTGTCTAGAATAAATGACTTACATCTAAAAGCAGTCCACGATCTCCCAGACGAAATAACCAAATGTCGTCTCCGCTTGGGTAACGTAATAGGTTAAAATGCCCAGGCCATCCGCTCGGAGTTGCGCTCGAGTGAATTTAACAAATGGAAACAATTATGTCAAAGGGGTATCGGCGTACTCTGTTACGATAAATGCACTCTCACAAACGTCTGGGTATCAAACAAAGGTGTAGGGCGTAGGTCTATCGAGCAGTGAATGGACCAACGCGATAAAAGCATCGATTAGCTCAATATCTAACCGTGGAACAGGGGGTCACAGCGTGTGTGGTAGTCACCATTACAAAAACGAAGTATGCAATGAGAATAATATTGTTAAATTACTATCACACATTCGAGGCACCTGTCCAAAGACTGAGTGACTGCGTAACGCGGCTCATCATCGCGTTCGGTCAGTAATAGCCGATCTATTCCAGAGTAAAAATCTCGAAGTATATGAGGAAGTTCACTGTCAAACAATAAATGACGGTGTCACCCAAAACCGTTGCGCTAATATTAAAGTGTTAGACAGGCTAAAAAACCACGGACTCATTTTAGACCCAACAATTCGTTGGAAACAAATAACCCCCAGCAAGATACAGCAGTGGACGAGGAAAAGAGGGCGATATACCTACCATGCGTCCCAATGCTCAAGAACAAATATAACATCAACAACTGGGACGTCGTGGGTTTATGGTTTGGGGCCCGAGGAACCGCACCTTGCTTTCTAAGAAATTTTTTCAGAACCCACGGACTAAACATCTCCGATCTAGTGAAAATATGTTTGGGTACTTTCAAGGATACACTCAATATTATAAACTATCATTTATATTCATCAACTGTAATATTGGTGAAAAAAAAAATTAATTTAATTTATATACTTATTTACCATGATTTTAAAATTTTTAACAATCCTATGTATATCAATATTGAACTTAGTATACTGTATTTTTAGGCAACCCGCATGGTGGGCAGTCCGCTTAATAAAGTTGTTATATATATATATATATATACACAATGGCGGCTCGTGGGTGTTGATGGTGGAGGAGCGACTTTAAAAATAATACCCCTGGTTATACTTATATTAAAATAATACATAATACAGTAATGCAGTATACACATATTATTACTTTTATGCTTAGTATTTTGTTTGTCAAAGTATTTTAAACATAGTATGTAAATAAATTATTGTATATATTATTATATAATTTAAGGAGTTATGAATAAAGGCCTGACATAGTAAGAATGACGTTTATAATCACAGGCCGCAGTAAAAAATAAAAGTACAATTTATATCACAGACGACGCTGCCCCAGATAGCATTTTCGTAATGATAATATTTTATTAATATCATATTGTCATCAGAAAAATATTATTTAAAAAAATATATTACTATAATGTAAAATAAATATTTTGCAAAATAATATTATTTGTATAACATTAATATAATGTAAAATAATTATTTTGCCAATATTATTTGTATAATATTAATAGAATGTCATAAACGAAATAATATTATATTATTTTGAATATATTATTATTATAATGTTAATAATGCATTGTTTTAATGATATTTTGAATGTAATATGGTTATGATATTATAATCGAAATAAAATAATATTTAAAACCTATGATTATTTTGTTATCAAAAACAAAAATTACATAAATTAATATAAAAATATATAATGTTCCAAAAATGAGTTTATTCAAGTGTTATTGTATTAAACAATGTTCAACAATGACCTGTTCAAATAATTTTTACAACATGTCAGCATATTAAAATGGCTACCTCCATATAATAATGTAATATAATTTAAATAATATTTTTGTTGCGATCGAAATCGTTGTATCTTGTTGTAGA
>JAIPRK010002911.1:0-11246 GCA_025469195.1 Chaitophorus viminalis | reverse complement strand
ACTGCAAAAAAAGTTGTCGTCAGACACAAAAAAAAAAAAAAAAACACACATCATTGTAAAATTAATAGATTCCATCACTCTGTTCAGAATCTAAAAATGTAGTTTGTAAAAACGTAATTTTGCGTAAAATTTCCCGTTTTTTCGTAATTTTTTTAACGTTTTTTTTCGATTTTTGCAAAAAGTATTAAAAAAGTTGAATTTTTAACTTGCCCAAGTACCATCTACATTCACTTTCCTTTCAGAAAAGTTGCTATATAAGCATATCGAAGCATTTTTACTGCAAAAAAAGTTGTCGTCAGACAAAAAAAAAAAAAAAATATACATCATTGTAAAATTAATAGATTCCATCACTCCGTTCAGAATCTAAAAAAATAAAAATATTTCAGAAAACGTGATAGAATTTCTAACTAACTGATAATTTATTTTGTTAAACTGTTTTCTGAATAAAATTAGGGAACAAATACGTATTGCATATAGCATACATAGTTTTAGATTCTACATGCAAATTGTGCGTATTACATATTATTAAAATGTTTTAAATCTACGTAAACAATAATTATTTTTTTTTAGACAATAAACACTTAGATTCCGATCTAATTGCGTTTGTGAAGTATCTAAGTAGTATAATATATAACAGTGCAAACAATCGTAAACAGAGGTATAAGTGTACATGCGAGTAAGAGGTCAGGGTAGCGAAATTTGTATAGATGCATAGATATACTTTTTTAAGAAACACAATGAGCTATTTTTTTCCCTCATAATATTTTTTCATTTTTATAGTTGCGTGATTGTTCACTCCTTCTATCGTTCTTTAAAATTTCGTAGTATCCCCATTGTTTTATCAAAAGATAATAAAATATTTATTGTTTACGTTTTCAGATCGTGTTCGCCGTTTTGTAGACACAATAATACCGAGTTTTTGCTCGATAGCGATTTTTCGTTTATGATTCTTCCTAGTATTAATAATTTTTTTTTTTGAACTTTTAAATTTAGATACCTAAAACAAGTGTTCTAGTTTTAATGAAATGCGATTTTAATCAAATTGGCAACACGTAACCTCAATAAAACTATGTGCGGACAGAATGTTTGGGTTTATATCAATATGTAGTTGTAGTAAATAACAATTTCTTTACACAATATATCAAGTCGAAGCTCGAAGACGATTTATACGTGTACATAGAGAAATGTTAATTTATAAGCTTATAAAACCAATAAACCACATGTACGTATTTACATTTTTTTTTTTAACAGATTGCGACATCAGATAAAACTCCAATGTTTGTTAATAAATAGCTAGAGACACCTGAGAATTTCGTATACGACTTGGATTAATAACGTTTATAAAAATAAAAAGAAGAACAAGTAATGTTTAGTTTATTATCTTTTGTCATCCTCAAACACCACTTTCGATTTCACCATGTACTATATTCTTATTAACCTCACTGTATTATTAATCAAATGGTATTAAAACATTCTGTCAAAAAGAACTTTCTCACGAAAGCGAAACTTCATGATCGCATTAAACAAATAGCTGACCTCGACAAGTATTTTGAAAAAATATTCAATGTTTAACCTTTCATCTACAATAACATGATGGAAACCTAAAAAAAATTGAAATAAATTATCTCGTATTAATATATCTAAAATAATTCTTAGTTAACATTGATTTAGAATGAACCTCTATTTTTTATTTCTTCCTCTATTTAAAGAAATATCAAAGATATTTTTACTAGTAAATTAAATAAAATGAAAAGCTACAACCAGAGTTTAAAAATCGTTCTGTCTACTCATTTACGTTCTCGAATAATGAAACAAATTATAATATACTCCATTATGCATTACAAATTTACAATTTACAGTATTATAAAAACAAGTGTGATATCATTTTCTCTCAATTCGATATATAATTTCAATTAAAATCTTCCACCAAAATATATAAATTATAAATTAAATTCAATTAAAAAGTGTGTTTACTTAAAATAATGAAATAGTGATCGGAAGTGACAATATCATTGTCAACTATGTTATTCTAAGAAGCATATTATTGTTATGCTATTAATAATTAACAGTCAGAAATCGAATTTACAACACAATAGACTTCGGAATGATTTGTTGCATAATACATGTTTGCCATTTTAACTGCTATGGGTGCACCTACTGTCTATAACACTGTTCAAAACCTACACGCTATATAATAAATACCAACTTACAAATAATTTACAAGTGAGTGGTAATTACCTACGTATGTTCATATTAAATGTATCATTTTATACGTAAGATGAATAATTTATGCAAACTTGTTTCTAAAAACTGATTCAAACCCCATGTTGTTTGATTGTTATCTAAATGTATACCAATTAACAATAAAATATAAAATTTTAAGTCATGTGGAACTCACACGTACTTGAATATGAACATCATAGTCAATGTTTGTAGTTCGACCGTATTTAAATGATAACGACGCACGATTTATGGTATACTTACATGGACGGTAAAAATTAAATAGTATCGGTTAAAAATCATAAAACAATTAGTTCACTCTTTAAAATAGCAATTTAAAATTATTTTTAAATCATGAAAACTAAAAACATATGTTTTCACGACGAAATGTTGAAGAATTCGTTTTCATTTTCTTGTTCACAACATTAAAAAATCTACACATATATATTATATTTTTAAACGTTTCCGGCAAAGTGGATTCCATAATCGCTTTCAATTCAACTATCTTTTGATTCACGGTCACCACCTCAGAAGTTGTCAAAAAGTCATATCACTTGAGTGTACATTTTTTGCCTTTGGTCTTTTTTCGTGTGTGTACGTTGAGAATTTGTGTAATTCTTCATTTACCTTAAGAAGATTATTGTTCGTCATCGTTCGTCGTACCCGAACGGCAATGGCGGCCGGTATATTATACTGTATGTTGAACTGTTTACGCATCAACTTGGTGTAAGTAAACGTCATGGTTATACAGTTATAACCTGAAATTCTAAATTAGACTTGTACTTCAGCTCAACCCTGATTTTTAGTGCCATGTAGAATAGCTTTTAAAATAGCTTAGTATGATTATTCAATCGATTCGTAATATTTTGTTCTGTTCCGCATTTTTTGAACAATCAATCAATATGCCAAATGCATTCATATTACAATTTATTATTTGACCAAATATTTTTGAAGGAGTACACAGAACCATTCGGTAACTCGCCGTGGAATCGGTAATATTTTTACATACATCGTATTCGTAATTGAATCATTTTTGTTGATTTTCAATTTTAATTATCAGACGTTATTATTATAAATTAATTATTAGCAATAGTAATTACTGACTATGCACATCTTAATGAATAAAAGTTCCACGTACAAGTATATTTAAATGAATATTTACATTTTATACACCAACAATCCATAAATATCTACAGCATTTTGTGAAATAATAATATATAGGTATTTAACGTACAATAAACGCAAATAATAAATCGATATCAATATTGTGTAAATCCTATTTATGATTTTTTTTTTTTAAACATATAACCTAAGTTCTAAATGAACTGAACAAAGGTATTGCATAATGATTAATGACTGTTAGCATGACATGGACAATATTATGTATACTAATAAATAATAATATCAATCATGAAAGCCTATCTTGAATAATTTACATGGAAATTAAATACCAAAGTTAGTAATTCTTGTAACTTATTATTTTATACATATTACTAGTACTAGTATAATATGTTTGTAAATAGAATAATGCAATTATTTTATATATTATTCATATTATGTTGTATCATACAATCATATAAAAAAAGTCAAGAAAAATGTTATAAGAGTTATTACCCATACGATATGTGCATTACTGCATTATATAAACATATTTATATAGTAGATAATAAATAATAAATGTATGTGAAATGCGTTCACCTAAAAATGTTACAGTATATTTTACCTAAATACATTTTGTTAACTTTGAAGGTAAAAAAAAAACCGGACGGAGACTCGCTCTGCTATACAGTAAGGAGTGGAGTCATTACAATGAATTTGTTAAATCTGAATGCAATGCTAAGCATTATTGCATATGACAAACGATTCTGAATGGAGATAATTTGTTAGTCTAGAATAGGTATGTATAATATATATAATGTAATATTTATATTGTAATATTATGTCAATATTTGTTCTTCGAACGAAACTGCAAAAAAGATTTTGCAGTATTCTGCAAGAACTGCACAAAATCGGAAGCCAGCGAATAAACGATTTGAAAATAATAGAAATATTACTATAGAATAGATTAAATAATACCAACAATTATGAAAATAACATAATAATTATCTACGTGAATATCTCACACGAAACCATCGCGGCCGCTGGATCGAGCATCGATAAATTTCCGAACGATTATCTGCAAATATGAGAAAAAAATAATGAATGTATATGAGTAATGTATTATTATACGAGTGTCGAGTGAGGTGAGAAACAATCGACGTATAGGAGAAAAAAAGTAATTTATTACGATTACCTCTAACGATTTATGCGACTGACGGATTTTATTGAAACAATATAATATGTCCCAATGACGAAAATATGCACGACAATATAAATAAACATAATATTATGAGAAATGCACATTATAAATAAGCGTAAAAAATTAGCAAACCGGTTGTCGCTGCCGCCTCTGCCACTATCGCCAATAACGAAACTGACCGACAACGATATGACGATGACAGCGATTAGCCTCGCGGACGTTCAAAATAGGAAATCAGTCGATTTTTATCTTCTTTAGAGGCGATTGCCCCCACGGCGGAAATTAGTATAACAAAAATTCCGATGCAATTTTCATCTTCACTAATATGTGTATAATATGCAAGTTCGGTTTGGTTCAGCTGTTTAACATATTCTATTGATTATTACTGTTATTAATATTTTTATTATGACCATTATTATCATTACAATCATTTATCGTTTATTGTAAAACGACTCGGTGCAGTTATAAAGACCAGATTATTCTTACTATTATTATAATTCATATGATGTATGCAAATTGTGCGCTCAAGGTGGATGCTGGCCACTGGACGATCGCTTTGGAGTCGCCACCCACACTTAATCGTCACCATAAGTCTAAACCGCTGCGTGCATTCGTATAGCTTCTCTCGTTTTTCCCATATATTTTAATTCAAATATTATTACAAAATATTATTACAAATCGATACCATGTGTACCGTTTATATGAAAATTATTGAATGCGTTTTATTGCGATATTATATAAATCAGAAATTTGATTATTACTATGAAACGGTCATTCGTATGAAAGTTTCATGCATTTATTTAGCAACATAAATTTAAAACAAATTGAATAAGGCATATTGTTCATATAAAGTATAATCATGGAAAATGGTGACCAAGGATTTTCGGTATTAAATTATTTTTTTGTAGAAGTAAGAAAAATATACGAAGAACTTTTTATTACATTTTTCATAAATTTTGCCAAACCAAAATTATTTCATCGAAATTTTACGAATCTACCAATTTTACCATTTTCACTAAATAAATAAGATTTTAGTATTTTATCATACTTTTGGAAAAATAATGGTTTAATTTAGGAGTTTAAATAATTAAATATATTTACTATATTCTATATATTATTGATAACTATAATACAAATTAGAAGAACTTATACAAATTTTCATAATTTAATGTTATATGGTTTTTAACTTTAAGGCTCAATACTCTTGTAGCACGTTCCACGTGAATTTGTGATCGACATAATAAATTCCAAATTTAATTCAAATTTATTTTCCACATATAGCAGTGAATAAAATGGAAGAATTTGAAGTAAAATATAATTGAGAAGTTAAAAATAAGAAACAATCCGAGTACAATCCATTTATTTCAACAAAAGCCGTGTACCTGTAGTAGACAGTATATCAGTACGCGATATCGAACACTTAGAAATAATGCATTTTATTTAACCCACAGATGCCCCTGAAATACCTAGTACCTTGGATAGGGGGTGCATCATTTTGTCGTAATTATATAATATGCCAATTTCCATTATTCCCCGCACTGTATCAATAATAAAATTGTTCCCTCGATTCCAAATCCAGCACGGGTGGAAGGACGAGAAAAACGACCGCGCACGCTCACCCAAAACCAAAGTGACACATGACACACGCCTGCCTGACAACTGCAGCAATATATACGCGTGATATAATATTATTGTAATTACGTAAGCATAAAACACGGTTTATTATTAATTACTGTGCAGCGGGTGCATCGAGCAAATTATGCCAACATGCTTTTCTTTGCCCACTGCGTACACTATAAATATACTTAATATACCTATGTCGTTATGATAATTTTGAAACACGACCGATAATGATGTTGACCTTTTCTCAAATTTAATAGCTGTTAATTCCAAGCTATGCGTATTATATTCCCGAATCTCAACAACTCAATAACTTACTTCAACTTAAATAAGTTTAGTAAATTTTAATATTTTCTTATTCGAATTTGTATTATTAAAACAATGTAGTAGAGGAAATTTTAGGAGCCTGGTGAAGATAAAGCACAACTATAATACTGTAGGGCTCAGGACATCGCGTTTTTAGAGTGTACACACATCCCCTTTCCTTAAGGACAAAATTAGTATAATTTTGTATCGTCTAGACTGATTAACGCATCAATAACACAAACCACACGATTATACTAATAATAATTGTACATGCACGCGGCCGTGTCGTGATTTCGATGATCAAATATGGGCAATTTGAAAATACTTAATTAAAACAATCGGTTTTGAACGTTAAATCGCACCGTCTTTAAAATTGTGTTACCTTACACACAATTAAAATTTAGTACAAGTTGTGATTCTTGTATCGTTAACTCACTCGCATAATTACATATTCGGATATATTTTTTATAAAACACCTAAAAATGACCGTAATATTATTCAACCGGTATCGTTAAGTCATACAAAAATTAACCTCTAAATTATGATTATTAATGCTATTTAATGTAAAAGTCTTGGGTACTATAGGTTATTTCCTTATTATTTTCCTTTGCGGTACACAAATAATTTAATAAAACAATAATTACTTTTATTAATATTAATATTAATACTTTTCAAATCTAGTAAATAAATAACGAGGGTTAAATTTTAGTTTTTTTTCCAGCATAAAAACATTAAAAACTAAATTTTTTAGGCGCATATACGTGTTATAAAATTTATTTAATAAAATAAATTAAATCAAACCGGTAAGTGTTGGGTGAATGTATCGTTCGATACAATATAGGTGTTACAAAATTAAATTTTATCAAATTTCCAGCTATCAAATTAATCTGTAAATATGTCGATACACCGATGATGTACACCATCATGATGGGAAAATTATTCTAACCGCGATATCGACAAAGAATCGTTCCCATATATATTCGTATTTCCTTTCATGGTTTCACGCATGGGCGTCACACTTATACACTCACACATTTTTCCTACATAGTATCAAAATACAATCGGGTTTAGATCACAGACGCTTGCAATTTGAATGACATAGTAATCGAATAGTATAGTATAATGTGTATAAAAAGTAACGTAATAGTATAATAAATATATTATTATGCATTATGTTTGATGGTAAATTATTCTGAACGCGCGCGATCGAACAAACGCGTATATAATTTAAAAAATTATTAAAATAACCCATTCAATTCGATGAAATATTAACTCAATATATTATGCTATTGCAGATGTTACGCGACGTAATCGAGGAAAATGTACACAGCAATCTCCTATTTATTTATTTATATATTGTTTGTGATTGCGGAGAACCCCAGACGGTGAGACACATAGTAGAATCCTACCCACGTAGGAAATTTGCTGGAGGGATACCTGGGATCCATTTGGGCGGAAGTGCCGCAGTTGAATGGTTGGCCAACTTGGATGTCCGACTATAGATTTTATGTATTTTATTTTATTTGTAGTTACATAGAACTGTACTCTCTTATCTGTTTACATATTTATTTATTTATTTATTTATTTACTGATTTATCGTTATTATTATTAATATTTTATTTTATTATTTTATTATATTATTATTTATTTTTTACTTATATGTGATGCCGATGTCATATGCTAATATAATATTTATATAATTATAATTCATCTGTTCATTGAATACAAATTTCAAAAGTTATAATTACATAAATAAATAATAATATATTGTATATACTTGTTTGGTCAATAGGCTGTACATATGACTACCAGACTGATCCAAGAAATTCCAACTTATCCAAAATTTGGAAAACGTTTTATAAGATAAAAATGCTAATTTACCAAAGACATAATAAGAAACGCTGTTTTTTGAGAATGTTTATCAAAACATAAAAATATTTTTCGTCATTCTGCTCATTCTATGCAACGTTAATAATTACGTTAATATTGATTAGGAGCGAATAGGATCCATTTATGTTTAGAATACTACACACAAATCACACAACCTAGGCTCTCCTAGGCTTTCTTCATACCCGGGCTACCGCATATAACTCTAAACCAATCCGCGGAATTTTCGAAAAGGAAAGAGAAAGATAACGAATAAACGAACACGTGAAAAACGTACACGCGTGTTCCCGTGATACCGGTTTGTTTTTAAGTTTTTCCCGACGCGAAAAAATTTCGCAAACGGCGTGACTGATGCCACGACGTGTATTATACGTTCGTCGCACACTGCCAATGTCAAACATGGCTCGTAGCAGTTAACGCCGGCACGTACATCATACACCTATATATTTTAGTATATATTACACGTATAATGTACACATATATATTTACACAGTATACGCACTTTATACACACATTTTATAGGGATGTGTGTGTGTGTGTGTGTGTGTGTATGTCGATCACGTTGGCGAGGCGGGTTCCCACAACCTATCCTATCAACGCCATAATTATTATAGGTTATCTAACGCGCGGTATCGCGGAACTCCGAACACGATGGACCAGTCTCCTTCGTGGCATCAGCGGCGTTCCACAGATCAGGCGCCTTGTAATTACTTAGGTACGTCGTATAATGATTTGACCCATATCCGCGCGGCAGCGGCGGCGACTTACTTCATCTACAGGTCATCTGTGAACATACACAGCACCGAAGATTTCCCGTACAGGTTCATATAATAATAAATATATTATATATACATAAACGGAGTAGAACAAATTATGGCGCGAGAAAAAATGCAATAAAAAAAAGTTTAAGAGGTGTAAAGTGAAAAAATAAAAACGCGTTCACTGCAATCCGTTATCAAACGTTTACATAATAAGTATATTAATAGACAAAAGGTTCTTGACCTTTTTAGGATCCAGAACCCCATTTTTAGTCGCGGACTCCACCTACCCCCAAGAAAACAATTTTCTTCGTGTTCTGACTGCTTTTAATATCAAGACATAATTTGTTTCCTATCTTATTTCAGTTCTTATTTTGGATACAACAGAAATTAACTTACGAAGCCAATTTATGGGTCTTGAAGTACTCATTTACGAATCCCGAATCCCTTAAGGTTCCCTGCATCACCAGGTGAACGAGGCTGGTCAATATTCTAACAGTTAGAATCTAACTACTATTATTTAATTTAAGTTGTGAAGACTACACTGAGTGTACTTTAGACGCGCGGTAAATTGTATGAAATGACCGCTGGTGGGTATATGAAAGAAAATTGATTTCTGCGCGATTCGAGCTATAAAACACGTGCCAGTTAATTCAGTAGTGCACTAATAAGTTTGATAATAATATCATTATGTATATGAATAGATGGCCGAACAATGATCATAATTAATAATGCATGTGAATGTGTGTGTGTATTAGAATTTGTAATTATATTCTCAAATGTACGCGCTGTCATCATTCACTATGTGTTTTCATCGACGACGGCACGTGTATTATGCCTGTAAGGTACACCGTACTACCGTGTACATACCTATTAGTATAACCCCCTAAGTATCTACTATAATATTATTATGTGTACTCGCCACTCACTACTGCAAACCGTTGCGATCCCGTTTCGAAAGTCTGTCGGAAGTTTTAAGCGAAATTGCGTGGGTTTTCAGAGACACTACTATGCATAACCGTCAATTGATCAATGAGAGATATAATTATGGTGTATCGCGTTATTCAAATTTGCAATAAATCTTCCGAACGGAAGTTTTTGTATCCGTTTCCGTCATTGTATTATTTTTCCCGCTTATTACAAAACAGTTATGGTCACAGATTGAGTAATATATGCATTGTCTATTACGACTGCTATACATAGCGTTAATGTATTTACAACGCGGAGAGGTCAACCGCGTGTATAAAAATACTTTTAAGTTAAATCACACAGCTGTGTTTACCGCATTCGTCGGGTTTTTGTACGAAGGAAAATGTCTACGTAGTGTCGGAAGTATATACACAATACAATATATTTTCAAAACCAATTAACTAAAGATATTCATTAATATGTACCTACCTTTATTATATACCTACGTAGTTTTTAAGTTTTATAATTTATTATTTATGATCAATGATCATATTCGATATTGTGAAAGTATTGTACCATACAGATTTAAAGCCTATAGTGATTATAATATAATATAAATGTTTATAATTTCTGAATGGAAATAGTAATTTTATATAAATTATAAAATCGTTTGTTTCAGTCTTAATAAATATTATAATTAATACAATTATTATACGTAATTTGAATTAAAACTTGTTTTACTGATTAAGCAAAGACATGGTCACAAATTGCAACTTCATTCTTCGTAATCTATAATCGTTATATATAACTTATAACAGTTATAACTATCTTAGGCGAAATCGAATGCTTTTACAAAAAAAAAAAAAAAATACACTTTAAATGTATTTCATTTTCCTCTCTATACATACGTTCTTGAATAATGGATCTTATACTGTATAATTAGAATTAATAAATTTGATTGAATAAACATTATTATACTATGAGTATAATATTTTAAGATATTTTTAAGTTAACAAATTTTAAGTCAATATAACATAATATAATAAAACATACCTTATAAATTATAATACATATACGTGTGCAGTGCAATATTAATGTGCATGATACATACATTACATACATTATACATACATACATACATACATACATACATACATACATACATACATACATACATACATACATACATACATACATACATACATACATACATACATACATACATACATACATACATACATACATAC
>JAIPRK010002910.1:0-11269 GCA_025469195.1 Chaitophorus viminalis | reverse complement strand
TATTATTATTATTATTATTATTATTATTATTATTATTATTATTATTATTATTATTATTATTATTATTATTATTATTATTATTATTATTATTATTATTATTATTATTATTATTATTATTATATTGTATAAAGTTTAATGATAGTGAAGCCTACGAAAATAAAGTAAATCAGTCTATAATCAGCTTTTGAAACGGGTGGAGAGATTATTAAAATGAAACTCGTTTTTTAATTACAACAATCGTGGTCGGCCGTATCAATTGAATGCCCATTGGTATTTTTTTTACGTGCACAACATCGAAATCCCGACGTAATTATTTTAATATCGATCTCTTTTTTTACTTCCAGTTCTTAAATTTTTTAACCAACTTTCTATTAGAATCTCTTTGTCGTTCTTGAAAGTTATTACGTATGTATTATTCTCACGAACAATATCCGTTACACCATACGCACGGTATTGAATATTTTATTTTTTTTTTTTTTTATCGACGGTCTCTCGCATGTAAGGGGTCATCAAAAATTGCCTCACCCATCGTGTATTCATTCGCACCACTATATAACATGTGGAACCAATATATGCAATACATTTAGTACAGATACACGAAATATTGTACGGTCTTTGCGAGGTGGTGGGGTAAACAGCTACAGCGTGTCGACGAGTCGTTTGCGCGCGAAATAATTAAAAGGCGAACCGGAAAGTTTTTCGCGAAATAATGATAAAATCCGTGTCGAAGTTTCTTAAAATACATTATACATCTTATTATATATATATATATTATACCACACACACACACACACACACACACACACACACACACACACACACACACACACACACACACACACACAGTTTAGTGCGTACAAGTTTTGTAAAGCAAATCCCACGACAGGCATTGGTTGGTGGTGAGACCTTACGCACGGTGTACTGCTAACTACGAGTACACGCCGACTCGAAACTTTCTTCGCAAAGTTCAACACTCAAGTCGATTTTGTATAATACGGTTGAAATCCCGCTTGTGCGAGTCGTGTTTTCTTTTTTTCCAGTGGGTCTATACATTATATAATAATATATAATACATCGTTTGATAACTTTTCGGCCTGTGTATATCAGCGAAAAAGGATTAAAAACGTGTTTAACGAATTTTTCACGACCATTTTATCTCGACAACGTGCATCCTGATCACAATAACTATACATTTTGGAATTCTCATAGTCTAGTGGTTCTGAATTTTATTTACACCAAGAACCTCTTTAAGATATAATGTATTTAGTTATCTCCGGTAACTTTATTCAAGATTAAAACGTTCTCAGTTTCCTGTTTAAAAATTATACTATTAATGTATGTTTTTTTTCACAGTTATTAGGTATGTATTTACTTTTTTCGACAAATTAATATTACTATTACTATTACATAAATACATTTATTGCTGCCACGTTTGGCTTGAAAACCCTGGAATGAAACAGAAACAAAAATAATTACATTTGCTGAAAGAAAATTTCTAAAAATGCAAAGTTTAAAGATTTTTAAAGCTTCACGTCGGGCAAAAAAAAATATATATATATATATAAAATAAGATATTTTTTACGAAACTCTGCATTCTTTAGCTAGGTACCACCCAAATCACACGTTAAAATCCAATTAAGTTGTTGGGTGGTATATATTGTACCACCACTTCCGTTGCTATACACCATCGAAACAAGTAATGTCTCAGATTTTTTTTCCTCGTAAAACACCCACGCCATGAGTACAATAATTATTATATCGGATAAAATCCGAGTACGGCTATTCGACGGGACGTGTAGATTCGCACAGGTACTTATATAATATTACATAATACGTCGTTGCGACTTATTGAACTGCGTTATATAATATTATAAAGTCTAATTTATTGTTTCACGCGTAAACGACGTAATAATATTATATATATGATGTAATGGTCGTATTTGTTGTAATCGCCCGTCTGCAGACGAAACTTCTAACTCGTAAAAAACGTTACAATATAAGCACGTCATCGAGTAGATTTTAGTTAATGATATTTTACACACACACGTCGTTTCCATTTTTTACGAGTCTATGGTATTATTATGATAAGACATCCGGTTTGTTCTTGACTTTTATTTATTTTTTAAGCCGTTTAATTTTCCGGAAACTCTTAAAGTACAATTCACCAGTATATTTTGATATACAACTTTCCCCCGATTTTCGTATCTATTTTAACTCTGGCACTATACACTAGACGTGTATTGGTTGTCCTCATTTAATCACGTATTTATTATTTATGTAGACAAGTGGTTGTAAATTACTACACGGCCATATATAAAGAGTCAGTCCGGGACATAGTCAATTTGTGATTACGAATAGTTACAAATTGGTTACAAAAAAATTAAATGTGGTCAGAAGTTGAAATGTTGAATGACGGGTGCCAGGACAACTTATCTATAGTCTCACGCCTAAGTTACGAAAAACATATATCGTGCTATCACAACGTTTAATTTTCGTCTATCATTGCGATAATCAATTAATAACCAAGGGTGCGGTTACGTGTGTTAATAATAATGTTATATAGTTATACTAATAACACGTATAATAATATACTGTGTGCTCGTTATACATCGAAATTGATACCGGGTGGAAAACACATGATATAATTCCTACTACGATATTCGGTATAGTACCTATTATGATGAACGTGAAAAGGGAAAAAATATTTACACTATCGTGTGCAAATTGATTGAGAAAACGCCCGTGTACTCAGTGCACACCGCACATATAGGACGGGAAACCCGTGTAATATTATTATTTCACATAAATACGCCTTGACCTGTTCCCGGGGGGTCGTACGGGTGGTGGTACAACGACGGTCGGAAAATGACTGACGATGAACCGTACATGTGGCGACGAAGGACGAATGAATACAGTGACGACCTCGGACACGCGGGCACACGACCCACGTCATAATATTCCCACGACGTGCGCGACCGTGCCGAAAAGCCATAAATAAATCCGCTATGAATATGTCCGGGTAAAAACGCGGTGGCGGTAGTGGGTTAGGAACGCGGGTTAGATAGACTGCGTATTCTCGCGAGACGCGATAGTCCGCCGCCGCAACTTTGCGCGTGTAATTCGTTTTTGTAGAACGTCACGAAATTCGATTTCGATCCTCGGGGGGATGACCGACGCCCAACAGCACTGCGCTTTCGCTCAGTAAATATTATACACACACACACACGCCTTAACCGCAAATCGGCGACAAGCCTCAGCGTGCATGTGTATTATACTATAATTTACATGTACACGAGGATTTTATTTACCAGCAACCCTCATCGGTTTGTCGGCCGGTATGTTTTCGATTTCGCGCGCTAATCCGTTCGAAGTATTTACAATTATTGTAGCCACGCATGTCATCGTAAACGTATTATATTATTGTTAAATGATTTTCTTCACTAGTGTTTTTATTTTTATTTATTTTTCAACTAACTTTTTTCTTCTTTTTACCGAAATATTATACGCGTTTGCTGCGATTTGAGATACTTTTTCACGGATTTATGCGTACCTCAAAATCGAATATAAAACCACCAATGGTTGGTTATAAATGTTTAAAAGTATTTTATACGCACTCGGATGGAATAATAGACAGCATTTCGTTGGGTCCGTATTCGATCGTCTATTTTCTTTCAAAGTTCTATTTGTATTCACAAATGCGTACTGCGTGCACATGTAACTCGTAAAAACATGATCCGTCGAAAACACACGTAGATGGACCGACCACCGAAAGATGAACGTGGAAAAAGTCACCCTGTACGTGTACACATATTTATATATATTATTATATACACGGCTATACTCCGTTTCGTAATACATACGCGTGTACATATTATAATACATCACGTAGTGCCATGCCCACAACCGACCCGGCCACAGCCTTTATATTCTCCGTTTTAATTAAAAATCCGCGACAGTTTTTTTTTTTTTTTTTTGATTACTGACACGGAACCTCTAAGTCGCGCGAAATTTAATAAAAGGTTTTTCTCGGCAAAAACTCATTAAGTGTGCGTTATTACTATTGTTGTTATTATTATTATTTGTCGGGTTTTCCGTCGTCTGAGAGTGCGTGTGAGCAAATAAATGACCCACTCGTCCTATATAATAATAACAATAATAATATGTGGAGTGAATTAACAACGCCCTGCGTGCTCTCACCGCCACGCGCATAACTTTGTGTTGCCGAAATACGCGGGGGCGAGAAAACAAGATTTGACAAAAGAACAATTGCGCGTATGTAGTACGTACCGTACAGACATTGGTGTAGCTGCGGTACGTACATTATATAGTATACGAGTTTCGGAGGTTTTAGAATTGTATTTGGTTTTATAAGAAAAAATAAATGGGAGGAAAACCCCTAACCGCAGGTAAAGCACGTGCACGTTCGCGACGGTTTGTAGTTTTTATTGATGATTCGCGTTGTCCAGAATAATCAACAAGTAAGGTGAGCGTGAAACTACTTCTGCAAACAAAATGAAATAACACACAAAAAAAAAATAAATAAAAAAACCGTAATCGCGAAAGCCCGACGAGGAAATATATTGGAAATTTTATGCATTTTTTCGCGACTATATATTATATTAGAGTTCGTTCCGATGTGTCGAGCAGCTTCTCTTCTGCAAGCCAATGATATTATACATAATAATATATTTTATTAAACTGTATACTGAGAGAATAGCAACTTTCTGCTATTATGTTAATTAATGTAAATAAAATGCAATTAATAAATCGGTTTTATTTTTTAAATTTAAGAAGCATGTAATTTATTAAACAATATATTGACGATGACGCGAAACGCAGTGAAATTTGAAAAATGTACGAATTTTTTTTTTTTACTTTATGTATATGCACGCATCTCTGAAAAGTTTTTAAATTTAAAGAATTTCGTTGCACAATATTAAACCGAAACGCGATTTTGAGATATTACATCGCAGTGCCTCGAGGTATATACACTTTTTTCCCACTTGACCCACGCACACCAGTCCGTGCCTCAGCAGTGGTGATGGAATTTTATAATTATTTTTTTTATTTTAACTCTTCAGTTAAATCCGGTGAAAACTTTTTCAAGAATTGAGGCGTGGAAAAATCCCGTGTAATGATGGTGTTGTGGTGTACATATAATATTACTCTGTAGCAGAGATCGGCTGAGGATTTCAGTGACTATATCGATGGAACGGAAACCATATCCTGCGGCGCGGCGGCCGCGGCGTCGGCTTATGTTTGGTTTTTGGGGCCACACTTTTTTTTTTTTTTTATCGTGGTTTTGTGATTGTTGGCAAAGAGACTTTGATGTTCACCAAAGTCAGTACCGTAACAGCCTCTGTGCGCGGGTCGAGTAACTATATAATGGCCTTATGTAGTATTTATGGCATGTATAACGGGGGTGGTCTAACGGTCGAACGTGACTGCAGTCGACCGCGAATGCATTAAGAGTTGATTTTCGGTATGTCGTAAGAATTTATATTTTTTCACATTTGCCCTTGTTGATGATATAGGCTTCGTCTGTAATAATGTCCATCGTCATTGTATCCTCTGGTCAACGTCTTTTCGAGTCGATAATTTTAAAGAAAGTATTAATTGCTAAATCGATATATGCTTAAAAAGAGGTTTGGCCACCCCTTTTACAGTGCTTTACATATTCTTATTTAAACGTGAATATGACTCCGCCTATAATATGTTCTCATCATACTCGATTGAATCAACTATATATCGTAATATTGTAAGTAAATATAAACTTTAGTAGATTTAACTCTTAACCTTCCGTGTAGAAAACTAAAACAATTAGAAGATATAACTTAATCATTATTTTTTATAGTGCTATACTCCTATAATTTTATAGAATTTCAAATATCCGATTTTATACATATCAACCAATCTCTATTAAAGTAGCGTGATTGATGTACTACATAAAATTATTCCAACCGTATGAGTGACTTAAGTGAATATGTTTTCTTGTGAATACATAAGATTAATAGTTTATCGTGGTCATACGATCATTTCACAAACTTCTGTGGAGGGAAATTTGAAATTGCGCTCGGTTTTCGTCGACGTTAAAATAAACATCCTGTATATACGCACCTCATAACCGAAAACAATGTGTAAACGTCGGGTAACGGGTATTTCTATATGCATCCGGAACACGACTATGTCATTCGCTCTGTACATGTGCAAGAAATCAAAAAACGGATATCGCGTGTAATGTGAACCCACACCTTGCACCACCGTCCCTATACATGAGAAACGGATCGACCGCAGCGCAGAATCCGCATGACGTTATAATATTGAAGTATTACAGACGCACTCGAACTTATCGACTAGTCGCACAAGAAAACGCCGACGTGATCATATTATATTGCGTTCGTGATTGATAACATAGCGAGAAGTCGCTCGGTGTATTGTATTACAGTCACGCGTTTGGCTATGTAATCTATCGGGTCGACGGTCGGTGTAGCGTTCCGTCTACGTTGAGAACAAACTTCGGTTTCTTAAGGTCTATATACTGTATTATAATAATGCATTTGGAAAATCGTCTTTTGGGATTATCATTTTTTTTTTTTTTATCCGTTAAGTTATAAGAATCCGGGTCGCTAACACACTGTCTGGAATTTACTTGAAAAGTTCACATTCGTTCCATTTGACGCACAACCATACTTTTAAATGTTTAATTATTTAGGTAATAAAAGCTTTTATTTTGTGCATATAATATTGGTAATTCAGTGATGTTATATTTTACATAATAGTATGGGCCAATTATGCCTTCGTTGAGGTGGCAAATTGTGGGATGGCCTACGCGATTTTTTATCGATAATGCAGTGGTCTAATCTTATCAACTGTTCTGATACATATGATATACCTTAAAAAGTTGTATTTGTATAATAATATTTTTAAAAATTAGATTTTGTCCGAACACACTCGATTCATCATATTTGAAAAATATTATAATCAAGTTATGCGATTTATTTACACCGATACCAATATGTACTTTGAGCATTAAAAAAAAAAGATCAAGTTTATAGTTAGAAGAGTCATATACAGTCGGGCAGGAGAAATAGACCACTAGAACGTCCTCTTTATTTTTTCGTATCCAATCGGTCGGAAACTCGAAACGATTATTTTCCACAATTATTCTATTAGATTTATAGTTATATTCGTTAGCATATAAATAATAATATATTGACCAACCCACCAAACAAAAAGAATAATTTCTACGCAGTGAACTTCATAATATACTTCGTTTAAGATTTATTTTACAAAGTAATTTACGATTCTTTTACTAGTTTCTTTCGTTTAGTTGAAAAATCATCCAGAATTTTGTTATAGTTTTAAATATTTAGGGTTGTAATTATATAGACATATTATTCAATACAACCTACAGAATTAATTAACTAAATTTTAAGTTAAAAACTAAACTCTTTTAAAATATGCACCCATTCACTGATATAGAAAATTCAAAACAATAAGCTTAACCAAGTTACGTACTTTTGGTTTTATTTTAAATTTATCAATAATAATTGTTTTTATATTTTGAAAGGAGTAATTTTTTTTAAACTTTAAATTTTAAAAACTATGGACAAGTTTACACTAGTATCTATACTATAGATTCTATAGCTATATATATATAAGGAGAATTTAAACGTTAACATTGAAATATATATTTTACCAGTTTTATTGTTGGTCCTTGTGAGTTTCCAATAAAAAAATATAAGTTTTAGGGCCGTTAAACACAAGCTATATTTTATTATACGATTCATTTATACGTTATATATTTAAATTTTACTGTATATAAATGAATCGTACGATAAAATATCGGTCGTGTGTAACGGCCCTCAGGGTCGTATTTATCTGATAATATATTCACGGCGACGTTATAATAATTGCAAAATTAAAAAACCCTACGTGAGCTCTCGTCATCAACTTGATACAACTGAATAACATGCAGCTTATAATTATAATTTTGTTTTCGTCAAATATTTTCCGAAACTTCATTATTGTCTTGTCATTCGAGGGTGCATAACTCAGTTATTGTAATAGTCGACCACTGCAAATACGCAGATAAACCTTGTAATATACTGTTATTGCGTATATGCTGTTGCTTGAGCAACACATATACCGCTACTGCAACGCCCGTCCAGTCAAATCTGCGGTCGTATCGTTTCGCGTGTCAAATAATATACGTCTTAGTGCATGTTATAATAATATTATTACATCTAATCTCGAATCGAAAACCACTGTAAATGGTGTGCGCTAGACGTGAATCAATTTTCTGGTTTGATACACTCGCGAAACCGTTTAGAAACATGATTTCGGGACGTCGTACACAAGTTACATTACAATAATAAACGCATTAAGCCGACGGAGAAAAGTTTTCGGATACTTAGTTGTATAGTGCCAGGACGCGTACGCGGGAGATATACCCGAAGTCGTAAAACCCGAAACTAAAAACGTATTATCCCCTCTCTCCCTTCGCTCGTTCCTGAAATGGTGCAGCAGCCGCTGAAGCCGTAGCACGCGTGAAAAAACAAGGAAATTATTATCAATATATAAAGTTGAACGCGCGTGCGCTATATAATTCTTCGTCGTCGGTACAACAATATAAAACGGAACGACACCGAGTGAATGGAAAATTTTTCGAGAAAACTTTTAACGTGCTTCCATTGAAAATGGGATGGAAAAAAAAACGACTGATCGCACTGGTCTAAAGTCTATCTTCGTGGTTCCCAGCGGGTGTGCTACTTCGATGTAAAATACGTGCTAGTCCGAAAAGTTTGGCTACAGACCTGCCGGACATGTGTACAGGCGTGCGGCGATCCGCGTACTATTCGTTGCGCAACAGTACATCCACCGAACGAGGACCGCCTATATCGTGTCGAAATCCGATCAATCGCTTGTATTATAATTTATAATTCAACCATAACGTAACGGTTAACGGATATTGTTACGTTAATTTGCACGCAATAGATTTTTGCAAATAATTCGTTTCCCCAAGTTTGCACTAGGCGCATGCGGTATTTGGCTTTGACATAACTATTACATGTATATAATATAATATGTGTGATATCGTTTAGGATGTATCAACAATCAGGGCCACGTAAGCCATTATTCCGCAGATAAATTTATATATTACGACGTATTCTATACATTTGCATTATCATCGTGATAAATCGTAGTTCGTGGAATAGCGAAATACGGCATTTGGCATAAGATTAATCAAATCGGAATGCTATATATTTATGAGTCCAGATGATGCATGGCGTATATCAGAAAGCTATGACAATAAGTCATTACAATTAAGGTATACCTCAGAGTGTCCTATTGTTATCAGACGAATATTGTAGTAATTTTTGTTCTAATCAGTATTTTTTAATTTTTCTTTTTATACATAAATTATAGACATTTGCATAACACGTATAATACAAAATTTTTCTTTTTCTTTTTTCTTTTAAGAATAAATAATTTTAAATTTGATTTAAATTTTTATTTCAAAATTCAATTTAGCCATTTAATAGTTCATTTAAAAAAAAAAAAATAATGTTATTGTTGAAAAATATAACTTAAATAACTATTAATTAATTTTATATAATTTCTTGAAATCAACGAAAATTCTATATTTTTTTTTCATTTGTAATAGCTGCTACTAAGTAAATGACCATGTGTTTTATCAATTAGATTAGAACATCAATCACTTATCCTTTTTCAATAATAAACAGCATAACCTGGAATTTTATAACATTTTAATAATTTTTAAAAATTAACGACTAATAATGAATTACAATCTCGTATATCGAAATTTTTCTAGCAATGAAATTTATAAAACTGCTATCTCGGTTTTTTTTTTGATTTTTCAATTAAATTCCTTTATTATTATATTTTTAAATTAAAATAACAATGTATCGCTAAAACAGATATGGTAAGTTAATGTAGGATGAATGTGAAACTATTTTTGTAATTATTTTCTGAAATTTAACGGAAGTAATATCAACATAAAGTTAAAAATTCTAACTGTTGTACCGTTGAAAATATCATCTTTGTATCATCGCGTATCAATTCGTATCGATCCGTAACGACTCTCACCCGATGAAAATTTTTTAAAAACTTTGTAGACCTGCTGTAGTGTATGCACACACACACACACACACACACCTCGGTTTGCACTTGTCTCCACAGTAGTCGCGGTTTGTGACATTTAATATCGCGTATTGAAAAGGAAAAGTTTATTTTTTATTTTTTATTTATAAAATTTCTCTTTCCTTATTTAACCGGGCAGCAGAAAACTTCTATCGGTCGCGCAATTTATTACAATAAAATACATAAAGTCGCCATCGCCATCGTTGGTCTAAAAAAGAGTGTGGAAAACGTAACGTGGCACTTGCCGTGAAATAAAATATATACGTATTGCAATTGCATAGATTTACCGGCATTTAATCGATTTTTTATATTTTTTTGCCCCTGTTTTCCTATAATTTAACACGTGCGACCGAAGTGTTCAACGAACAAACAGCGCGCGGTGCAAAAAAAAATAAAAAAAAATCCGACCAAACCAAAATATACAATAAAACATCAGTATAATATATATATACATACGACGAGAAAAGTGCTGAGGGGAAAAAATATGCTAACACTTTCTTTCGTCGTCCCACGCGCAAAATCCACTATATATTGGCATCGCCACCGTCGACGACGCCTACACACGCGCATAATTTATTACGTCGTCCGTTCCACTGAACAAATTGATTAAAACAAAACTATTTAACGTCCGCGCGAACCGTTCTCCGTTTTACGCGCATTCTACCGCCCGATTGTGCGACGTTTTAATGTTTGATTAATCGCGACCGCTGCACAGCCATTATATTATTATATGCGTGGTACGTGTATGTATATAATATAATATGCAAAAGACCGATCGTATTTTACCGTCGTTGGCCGAGAGATATTTTCCAAAACGGTTTCGCGATTTACTTCGACTGTTGTTGTGCCATATTCGCTGCTGCGAACATTATGTGTGTACAGTTTATCAACAATAAAATACACTTGCCAAATAAAATAAGTAGCTAACTAAAATAAGTTAAAATATAAACTTACGTACCAATCGGACGTACACGATACACTAAATAATAAATCAATTAATAATTAAATTATTGAGTTATAACGTGAAGTATATAGTGGTATTTTCTGAAAAATTTATAAATATATATTCGTTCACTATATTAATATATATATATATATATATATA
>JAIPRK010002909.1:0-11288 GCA_025469195.1 Chaitophorus viminalis | reverse complement strand
TCGTTATTCGTATACAATGATATCTATCATTGCATTCAAATTTAACAAATCCATTGTAATAATGACCTATCCTATAAATGAGGTACACTCCACCCCCAACTGTACAGCAAAGCGAGGCCCACCCATTTTTTTTGTTTTATTGAATTTTATTGAGAAAAAAAAAACCATCAATTGCAAAACGCTTAGAATATAATACGTTATTATTACGTTATTATAATAGGAACTGCGTATACCGGCCGTCGTGGTCCCGAGGAATTATTAATGTTATTGCTATATCAATGGAATACTTAGTACTTGCACACGCACATATTTGAACAGTTGTTACTTGTTACCACAGCTATAGATTATCTTTAATCGTGCTTGTTACCCGCAGTCCGCAGAACGTAAACGTATTGTGTTTTAGTTAACGTATAACATAATACGAGAAGTAAAAATACTTGGTACGAAACAATCGTTCTTCGTCGGTGGATTACCATATTGTAAACTACATAATTATTATTGTAAAAGTATTCTGTTGTTGCACGGCCGGCAGCGCGGGGAAATCGCTTACATTTTTTCGGTTCCGATACGTAGTACCTATCACGCGGTCCACGGTAAAGGAGTAAACATATCTTTATTCTTCGTGATGTTGTCGTACCAGAAGCATGACACACACGTACACCTTATGCAATGTATCATGTATGTTACAATAAACAATACATTGTTGCATGCAGTTAAACATCTGCAAAGGGACCGCAAACACAATCAAAATGATTTATAAAGCGATTGTATAAATTCGTTATTATATTTTTGAAAACACTACTCAGGGACAATTTTAAATGATTATAAGTTAGTCTTATGGGATCTTAAAATGTATCTTATTATTGTTGAGCAAAATATGTTTCTAGAACTGTTTGTCTCATATTTTGAACTGATTTTATACAATAGTAGGATTTGTAACTATAATAACAAATAGTTTTACTCTTTTGTGTTTTTAGATTCTGAATGGAGTGATGGAATCTATTGGTTTTACAATGATATACTATTTTTATTTATTTATTTTTGTGTTTTTGGCAATAAAAATGCTTCAATTTTCTTAAACAGCAACTTTTCTGAAATGAAAGTGAATGTACATGGTACTTGGGTTAGTCAAAAATCAACCTTTTTCAATACTTTTTAAAAGAGTAAAAAAAAACAATAAAAAAATTACGAAAAAATGGGAAATTTTACGCAAAACCACGTTTTGACAAAATACTTTTTTTAAAGAATGTTCTAATTCAAAAACGAAAAACCGCATACACTTAAAATTTTCATTAAACATTTAAATTAGTGTTTTCTATACATGGTAGAGTTTTCGAAGTATTTTGAAATTGTTTCACTTATTTATAGACAGTTAAAATTTTACTATAAGGTTTATTATATAAGTTATACTTATTGCAAATAAAAAAAATTGGAAATCGTTTTACTCAAATTATTTTGATAAGCCCATTAAGTTCAAATTTATATATAATATGTTAAAATTGCGATAATTTGCAAGTTATTTTGTAGTTGGAAATTCATACATTTTTTCTGTTTATATTTAAGGTTCAACATTTTAACACTAGGTTATCCATAAGTTACACTTCAAAACACTAAAAAAAAATGTTTTAAAAATGTTTAAGAAATTTAAATAACGATTTATCCTCAGACGATTTTAATTATTTTCTATTATTCAAAAAGTATAAGTCATAGAAACTCGAAATTTTTACCAGTTGTTAAGATTTTCTTTAAGTGATATATTTTTCAAAATATTATACTAATTTTTAAGCAGTTTATAGACATTTGAAATATTCGATTTTTTTAAATTGTTTTTTATAATCGTTGATAAAAAAAAAAATTTGACTAGTACAAAATACTTGAAAATATAATAAAAGATTCCACAAAAGTTGTTCTTACTGTCATTTAAAAATTATTGAAATCAATAGGCACAATTTTTTCTCTAGACATTTGAACAATGAATATTCACATAATATATTATATAATATACTTGTTCAAATTAAATTTAACAAATCAATTTTAATGACCTATCCTATGAACGAAGTACACTCCACCCCCTACTGTACAGCAGAGCAATGAGGCCCATCCGATTCTTTTTTTTTTGTTTATGCACAAAATTGATAATCATATATAATTCTCTACGGTTTAACATTTATACTATTGAAAAAAAAAAAACTGATTTTTTTTCCCCAGTTTTATCATCGATAGAACAGGATGAACAATTGACGAACTTCATCCAGCCTTCGTAACATTTTGATCGCGTTACCTGTTAAAATAAAAATTAAAGCAACAATGAACTGATTACATTTTGAGAAAATGTTCATCTATGTGTTTTATTATGGCTGAATAACCCGGATTCGCATGGAACTGCTGCTTTAGCCGGATCGTTGGTTTTAAATTGTTAACAAGTTATTTCTTTACAGCATACTTTAAATCATAGTCATGTTTAGTTTAGACCTTAAGAGTGTTAATTTTGAATATAATTTGTTATAATACTATATATTATCATTTATATATTAATCCATTTAATCGAGTGCTTGGGGATACACGATTTTTTTGTTTTTCCTTCTGGTGCGTACAAGAATATATCAGAAGGTTTTCCGCCACATGAGCTAGCCACATACTAAATCTAATCTACACACCAGCAGAAGTGCACTGATTGTCCATATGCTTTATTGTTGGTCATTCCAAAAGCGAGTCACACCGGAAACTGCGAACGCGAAATATCTGCAGTTGGGATAATTGGAATACACATGGTAACAGTATATCTTCCCCTTCGAATTTTCTACTTAAAATTGTAGCTTCAATGACCATTGTTGACAGAAAGTATTGTATTATAATCTGATCAGATTGTAATCCATACATGTAAATTTCTTGCAAACAACAGACATTAAATGTATATATTTCAAACAGTAAAGTTGCTAAAATGACGAATAAAATCACGGCTTCTTGAACAACAGTCAACAGGATTTGTATTTTCTTAAGTAACGATAAAATTAGAAATAATAGATCACATGAAGTAGTAATTGGAACAACTTTGTGTAAAAAAATCGTTAAATAATTTAAATGTAATGCAAAAAACCCGTAACATTAAAATAAATACATCCTCCTCCTATTGTCATCCTCTTGTGTAATTTGGTAAAAAGAGCACAATCATAATTTTAAGTGTGTAATTAGAATCAGTTTTGTGAAAAAAAATCGTAAAATTATACAAATGCCTTGCTGAAAAACAGTAACCTTAATAAACCCTCTCCTCACTCTGACAAAAAAAGAAAAAAAAATGAAAAATCGGGTGACGTAGTGACACTCAGGAAATTAATTCTTTTAAAATGACCTTGTAGTACATTTATGTTCAGATAGTGCCAATTTTTATTTTGCTGACATCCGTGCGACGAATTGAATTCTAAAAACTAGCCTTATATATTTCAATATCTGTATTAATATTTTTAGGGATAATAAGTTACTGATGTATTCGTCATTCTATCGATAAATTCAAAATTAATTCTTGACTACCTACCATCAAATATAGAACCATTTAAAGTGACTTATTCGTGGAACGAAAAAGCACACTCTTGTCACTTGTCTCCATCTTACAATAATAACAAACGTACAATATATAAATATACAAAATACGGTACAAATACACATAATACAATAAGTACAAATATACGGAATCAGTGTTCAGAAAAACCAATTTTGTGTTTTCAGCTTTAGTATTGAAGTAAACTCACCTATTATAGACACAAAGACCATCACAATTATTGGTATCGAGAACTACGCATCGCGACACATTACCGATCCCACGAAATCCTCTTTTTAGTTATTATACACATACAATACGAGTTATCTTCATCGATTAATATGTTGTTTAAAGAATAATTGTACGCCAGACACCATTGTATAGTTTATGTTTAACACGACCTTCCCAATTATCAAACTGGAGTGTTACAGTATTTCAGGAGTCGAAAGTAAACAATTGTGTTTCATAATATTAAGACTAAAAATATGATATACGAGTACACACGCATTGGTCATCAAAAGAAAATAAAACGAAACGAAACGATTGATAATAATTTCTGTTTAACATTTTCAACAATAATAATTACATAATAACTATGCGAGTGATTTGAATTCATAGAGAAGAGTTACAAAGTAATTTTTTTTTAACGTTAAATAACATTAGCGATTAGTTTCTTTTTTTATGTTTTTTTTTAACAATATATCGTTTTACCAAAGCAAAATATAATGTTTTTGAATTTACTTTTTTAAAAAGACAACATGCATTATTTATTTCTTAGCATATTTCAAGATAAATACTAGCATTACAATTTGCAAGCTGAGTCAAGTGGTAGTCGAATACACCGAAAAATGTTGATTCACTTCTCGGCTTATCTGAATTATTTTAAATACTTAAAATAGTTCGTTTGATATTGGGATTATTATTCATCGACATTTATCAATAAATATTTTGTTTTAGAATGTGGAATGAATATTAGGTACACCGTTGCCATTTATGAAAAACGAAAATCTTTTAAAAATTGAATAATAATAGTAAATAATATAATATATTATGTTCCTTATCATTTACAATATATAAATTTTATTTGCTTGCAATAACTACGTTGTTATGATTTCAAATGTTTTAAATGTGTATTTCTTAAAAGTACATCTATAATTGAGATTGACTGAGAAAACTAACGCATGGCTTATTAGTTATTGACGTTATGACAATCACTCTGTATACGTAATGATAATTTTTCTTTTCGGAGAACACACGTGTTTATTTACACGTGTTCGACTAATCCATTTGAATATTTAATAATTATAATAATATTAATAATACTTAATGAATATAGTATAATTAGATAATGTTACCTAATATATTGTTTGAACACGTCTTCAGAAATTATTTGTGATTACCGGTGCGTATAATATTATAATGTTTTATGATTTGTTTTCTTTTGTTTCGACCAGTACAGATTATTGTAATTACTCTTATAACTATGTATACATAAAATGGTTTAGACCGCATTACATATTATATGTAAGATAAACGATTACTTTGTATTGAATATTATTAAATTATGTTTTATACGATCAGTTTCTACGGTTAAAATTGAGAACGTTCAAAGGCTGTCAGTTTGTGTGGTTAAAATAAAAATATTGTGTCCTTGTGTTCCAAAAAGAAGGACATTTTATTGACGTTTTCTTTTTTTTAACATTTTTGATTATAAATGCATAAAGTTACCTATATTTTAATATAGTAATATATTTTAATGGAACAAACAATTTGTGAGGAGTGGAATTGTGGAATAGCTCTGCACTTCACAAACTAGTCTGATCAAATAATCCAACTTTTGGATACTAATGTGCCTTATAGTACAACTATTGATGAATGTGGAAGTTACTTATCAATAAAATAACTGATAAAAATACCACTAAACAAAATTATTACAAATATAATTAAAAAATGAAATGAAAGTGATAACAATTAAAGAATTTTTTGAAACTGTCTGTAACTCGTCTTTGAATTATCACTATAGAATATAATAGTACCTATGTATTAATATTTTTTCTGTTTTATTTTATGTGCGCTATTTGCAATTAGTTATTTATGTAGATACCATTAGTACAATAAGTTCTGTAAAAAATATAATACATATATCTAGTCACTATTTTTTAAAATTTAACTAATAAAATAAAACAATTCTACTATAAACATTATTATTTTATAAATTATTTAAAATAAAATAATTTAATTTTTATATCTATTATAGTAGAAACTGACAACCATCTCAATTGTTCTCATTATATTTTAATATAGTTCTTATTGATCGTACGGCGTACACGCAGAACGCAAAGGACAAACTTAATTAACAGACCGTACAAAATAATGGTATGCGATGCGATTTTCTAACCACTAACCGAAACCGATAGAAGAATTCCGTTTTTCTGTGCTTCGACAGTTCGACGTATACTGTATACGTACCTATGTTTCATAAGAACATAATATTAAACCACACGTGTAGGTACGTCGTACGACGTATTGCATTTACGACTCTCACGTAAACATAATTATTACGATTATAGTTAATGTTCATGTGCACATATGTGCGAGATCGACCGACGACTATAAAATTTATAATTTGGAGACTTTTAGGCTTTAGCGCAGTTCATTGATCATAATGTATACTTGCGTGCTTGAGTGCACAACACATGTGTGGCAATTGTTAGATTAGAAAATTAAATGCAGTTATATTAATCTAATCAACTTCAAAATCAAATTAAAAAGGGTAAAAATAAAAACAAATCCAAACGCATGCCAATAATATTAACAACGATGTGCATAAATCACGATATGCGGTTTTTGAAATAAAACATATTTTTTCGTATACCAGTCGATATGCGTTGGACTTAAAAAAGAATCCATTTATCATCTATAATTCCCGACCCGCGATTATGTCTGAATATGTTTTTGTTTTTAATTCGTTTAAATCAATAGTTCGATAATGTTATATTACTTACTATAATATTCATTGCTCGTTGCTCTTGGCCGTTACCTTTTGGTCTCAACAGACAACATGGAAATTAATGCGTGGACAGTAAAAGTATAATATCATTTAAAACGTTGATTTTACATCCCAGAAAATAAAACTGCAAGTCATTTGACGGGCGCAAAACGTTTTGTAATTGCTTTAAAATAATCGAACGTTGTTGGAATCATATTTTTCGGAAAATTCAAACAATTTAAGCAGGTTTTAATAATTTCATAGCGCAAACAAAAAATAAATTTATATGAGTAGTGAATATACATAGCATATTATATGCACTATCACTATTCGTATAATATTTTGTGCATGTTTATATAACATCTAACCTAACACCTAACTTAACGTGGTGTCGAGTATTATCATTTATCAGTTTACCAAATTCGACTATCAGTCGTATTCATTTTGGAAAAAAAAGTCTGAAACAATAAGTTTATAAATTGCATTTCGTCGGCAGCATGTTGTTGTGTAATTGGATATAATATCACGACTCGCTAGGTTTGTAAAAATGTTTGTTCGCGTCTCGAGAATAAGCAGTATTTCCTATACATCGCATAGTTAACACACATGAGGGAATCGGGTTTTGGCCGCAGCCCGCACACTGTTTAAAACTTCAAATGCGGTATTTTTACTTTATTTTGCTTGATGGTACGAGTGGTGCATGTAATGAATCGTAAATTTACCCCCGCAATACAATCCCTAGTCCGTATTTCATATATCAACGTTGTCAGAATTAATTATTATAAAACACGAAGAAAAAGCACACAGTATTGTCATTTAAGAGGTTAGTATTTAAGTTATGTTACTAAAACATCTTGCTAAAGCCATCATTCCATATACTCGTATTAATAGCTGTTGTAATTGGATAATGATTCTGTGCTTATGATTTCAAATGGACTCGTGGGATTGCGAGCAAACAGTATAATATAATATCTCACTATGTCAATGTCCATTGAATGAGGAAATTCAAAATAATTCGTAGTTTCATATTGTTATTATATTTATTTTAATATCAATAATTACATTACACCCATAATTGTAATTAATTAATCAATCAAAATGGTTTTACCACAAATGGTTTTGTATAGAAATATTTGATTTTAATTATATAATTTCCATAATCCTTGTGCTGTCATCTGTCAGTGCGTCCATATATAACACGTTGATATAACGATCACTGTCATGCTATTAATTGTATTTGAAACTATGCGTTGACTGTTGTGTATAAATACTATCATACCAACAACCAACCAGAACACATAGAAATTTTTTACTCAACACATCTGCACGACCTTTTCAATCTGAATTCAACCTTTACAACCTTATTAAAGCTAACCAATCGGCAATCTATGTAATAAAATTTAAATATCTCCGTCAAAAACTCTAATTGCATGTACATAACACATTTAATTCGAGTCAATTCGTAAATAATGTTTATCATGTCTAATCAATGGCTAGAGTCGCCAAGAATGTTTTTTTGAATAATAATACAAAAAAATAATAATAATAATAATAATAATATAATACTATGGTTCGTAAGTTTATTTTATATTCTTAGAAGTTTTATATCATTCATTATTTCAAGTATAAATTCAAAAACAAATTTAAAATTAGATTTTACCTAGGATAATAATTTAACGCTAGTTTCTATAACATCACTTTACTGTGTGCTTTCACAGGTGGTTAGAGTATGCACATTTTGAAACGAATTATTATAATGGCAAAAGGAACTCGACGATGTATGCGCTCCGATTATTGTATAGGTATGCAGGAAATCAAAACACATATATTTATATTTTGTGTCTTTGTAACTTTATCTTTTACCTTAAGATTAGGTATATTATATTTAACATCAAACACTCTTCAACAGTGTTGAGAATAGATAACTAATAATTTATCTAGATAAAGATAAAGATGACTGTAATAATTTTTATCTAGATACAGGTAAAGATAATTATACTAAATTTTATCTAGATAAAGATAAAAATTAGTACATTTTTATCTAGATAAATATGAGATAATTTCATGTTTAATTTTGAAAATATTCAGGATACCTACTACAGTCTAAAGGTAAAAAAAAAATACATAATTTAAAATTTTTTAAAATGAATGTACTTTATAAAACTGATTTCAAACATTAATACACATAAAATATAAGTTATTTTTTTTAAATAAAAGTCATAAGAAGATGACAGGTCATTCTCTGACTTAATAATAAAAAAGCTTACATTTAAAAAATAAAATAATAATACATTATTGTCTTTTTTTAAACAAATTTCAAACATTTTAAAAACAAATATAAAATATAAAAAGTTTTTTTTTTAAATAAACTTCATAGGTATATGAGTTATACAAGTAACAAGTAATTCTCTTACTGAATAAAACAAAAAAAAACTGACATTTGAAAGAAATAAAATTAATTATGTTAATATAATTATATATACAGTGCATTATTCAAACTATATTTGATCTACAACATAATATCATGTCAAACACTTTATCACCTAATCTATTACGCCTAGGTGTTAGGACTTGAATTGCTTTACTAAACAATCTCTCGACTGGTGCTGAGGATGGAATTAATGATTCATTTAAAACGTCTAATTCTTTTTTATTAAAACTTAGGAAAGATATAGCCTGTAAATTTACATAATTCAATCTTTTTGCTTCTGAAGCAATTGTATTATCATCAATTTTCTTTTCTGTACTATAGATATTCCCATAAAATTCATTGTCACTACTATCAGAATCTATTTCTACAACAACAGACTTTATAAATTGTTCAGAAGTGGCAGCTACAACACTACACTCGTTTAAAAATAGTGTTTTACAAATATTCATAAACCTAACTGGTACCCAACTGAGTTTAAATTTAGGATGACTTATGGACGAAATAATGAAACTTTTACTTTCCGGACTACTTAAATCAAATAAATAACTAAATCTAGTTTCTATGGCTTTTATAATTGTAAGACTTAATGGCTTACAATGTTTTTGATTTTGAAATGCTATTAATAATCTCCTTAGTACTAAAATAGTTGGTGCTACATAGCCCAAAAAACTCCTATTTTCCCCTTGTAATTTGTTCAACGATATAGCTAAGGGTTCCATAGTTTTGCAATGTTCTTCTAAAAATACCCATTCATTTAATTTTAATTTAGTCAAATGTAAATCATCAAATAACTTAATAATTTGAGATTTGTGTTTTAAGATTTTCAGTGATGCATCATACAAAGAATTCCAGCGCGTTATAACTGGTACCAAAAATTTACAACCACACATTTCAAATACTTTATCTGAAGCAACAATGCTTCTACTGATTAAATTCCAAAAAATATGCAATTTTTTAAGAGTTGATTCAGAAAGTTGTAAATAGTTGGTATCTTTGATTTTAGAAATATCTGTGATTGCAATCAAATTTAATGTGTGAGCACAACATTTTAAATGTTGTGGTAAATAAAAAGAATGATCTGTATCATGTAAATCAAGTTGCTCTTGCTGCAAATTAATAAAAAGTTTCTCTACATCCATTATTTCCATACTATATATTTCTAAATCAGAATTATCAGAATCTGAACTATTTTCATTTAAGTCACCAACTTCTGAAGTTGACTGAACTGATAAGCCTATTAAAAATGTTCTAAAACTCTTTCCAAAGTTACTAGCGTTATCAGTCACTGTATGAGTAATTTTCGAATAATGGATTCCATAATTTTGTGTTATTTCTATCATGACTTCAGCTATATTTAAGTAGTTGTGACTTCCTTTAATTCGTTTACAGCCTAAGATATATGATTTACGTTGATATGTCTCAGAATCAATCAAATGACAAGTAATTCCTAAAAATAACAATATTAATTAATTAATTTCTATCTAAATTAATAAGTTTAAATTATAGCATAAAATATTATTGTTGAAAACTGACAGATAATTGACTTTGTATTCCACTTTCAAAATAAACAAAAAAATGTTGTAAATTTAAATTATGTTATTATTATTATTATTATTTATTATAATCAAATTTATTGTGCGCTGACATCCTCTTAATGTAACGTATTTTTATTATTTATTGAATTATTTACATTAATTTCAAAAAATGTATTTTTATGTTAAAGATACTTTATTACGTTATGAGAAAATTTATAAATAACATATTTTTCCAAGGAAACTTCAAGTTTGTTAAATAAAGGTTTGACTTCATATTGCAAAACTTAAATAAATATCATACAACCTACCCATGTAACTTTTATTATTCCCACTCCAAATATCAACTATTGTGCAAATATAATTTTGTTTACCAATCAAATCAGTTAGCATTAATACATAGGCATTGTGATTTGATGTCAACTGTTTTAACATTTGTTTTCTATTTGGCATAATTGTTTCATCATTTGATTGTGTTAGTCCCAGAATCAATTTGCGAAAAGTTGGTTTTTCACAAGTTATAATTGGACGCATCTCACTTACGATATACTCAAAAACCAAATCATTAACCTGTTAATAAAAATTTTACAATGTAAATCACGTTAATTAAAAAAATGTTATTTTATTAATTGTGTAGGGGAGAGTGGGGCAGATTTGAATGCGGGGTACATTTGAATCGGTGCACACGAATTGCGTACCAAAACAGGTAGACGAACCTTTTTGAACGAATTGCGTCCCGGACGCAATTCGTGTTACCTTATAAATTAAGATTTTTTTTTTGAGCTTTCCAGTGGTTTCCAA
>JAIPRK010002908.1:0-11313 GCA_025469195.1 Chaitophorus viminalis | reverse complement strand
TTTGAAAACTTAACCATGTATAGAGAACACCAATATAAAGATTTGGTGAAAATTTCAAGTTGTTGTGGTTTTTCGTTTTTGAGTTAGAGCATTTTAAAAAAATGTAGTTTGTAAAAACGTGATTTTGTGTAAAATTTCCCGTTTTTTCGTTATTTTTTTATCGTTTTTTTCGATTTTTTAAAAAAGTATTGAAAAAGCTGGATTTTTGACTTGCCCAAGTACCATCTACATTCACTTTCCTATCAGAAAAGTTGCTGTTTTGCTGTTTAAGAAAATCGAAGCATTTTTACTACCAAAAATCGTGTCCTCAGACACAAAAAAAAAAAAACACATCATTGTAAAACCAATAGATTCCATCAGTCCGTTCAGAGTCTAAAAAATTAAAACGCACATCATTGTAAAATCAATAGATTCCATCACTCCGTTCAGAATCTAAAAAAATTTGTAAAAGATATAACGTAGCACGAAGGCGTGTGGATCCGTGGGTGGCTAGATCGATAAGTATGTCAGAGTGTCATTGTAAAGTATGATATTCTAACTCGCATGAGTATTATACTAATAGTTATACATATTGTTATATATATAGTTTTATATATATAGTTATTTATAGTTTTGTGAAACGATAGAACATTTTTAAAAACGATATTATCATATTAAAAATCGATATATTTATTTTTATTTTATTTTTTATATTATTACAAGAAATATACAATCTATACAATTAGCATAATAAGTATATGTGAGAATGGAGTAACAAAACAGTAGAGGTTACGTGAGTAAAGAACCACCCCGTAGTAGCACTTAGCTTGGATAAAAAATCAATATTAAATTTTAAATTCAATACCGCCTACATCGCATCAGGGATAATCAACATTAAATGCAATAATACCAGCTATTATGGAGCGGTTCGCATATCGTCCCGACCATCGGTATATATTATAGTGACGACCGACAGCGGTGTTCATATATAGATACTTTTTGAACACTCTGGATACGCGTTTATACGTTTTATTATTATTACTGATACACGCAGTAATAATGTATAAGATTGGCGAGGGTTGCTGCTGCTGCAGCATCTACAAAACAACGATAATATATATATATATATACGTACAGTGAAAAATAGAGGCGTATTGGGAGTAATAGAATCAAACAGTTGATCGAGTGGCTTCGGCGAATATCCTATATATACATTATATATATATATATATATATATTAACAAGGTTATGCGGTATTGTCATATTATATTCCTCTCTCCCAATATCGTCTATTATAGGTCTTATTCCCGATACCGCGTTTTCGCGAGTTCTCTCTCTCTCTCTCTCTCTCTCTCTCTCTCTCTCCGTGTGTGTATGTCCAACTACTGCTGCAAATAGGGCACCTTTGGGAAATTCCGGCGAGTTTTTCCTGCAGCGAGTATATAGGAGCTATAGGGACAGAAATGAATTACAGCTCGCCAAATACAAGCTTTACCGCTTTGCCACTTAAAACCGCACTGACAACGGCACTCCCTCGCCTACCCACAGCACTCGAAAAGAGAAGAGAATTTTCTATACTTTGCAACTTTATAATATTATATATACATATAGTATATACATGTATATTATACACTGCTTGTATGGGTGTATGACGTAGCCACACGTATAGGTACAATAGCAGTACAGCGTATAATGGTACACTTATAAATATGTACAGTCCAAACTTTATTATTTAACAAGACCCTCTCTACATAACGAGCTTTGCCTACGAAACCGTTAGAGTTTCAATTTTCTATTTCAAAAAAAAAAAAACAAAAAAGTGTAATTATATTTAACGATTTTGTTATATTTTTATAATCATATAATAATGTTTGAATTTCGGAACTTTCAAAAGTATGGCGCAAGATTAAGTTTCGCAGACAATAAGCTGTTTTCGACACAATTCGTCGGGGATTTACCCGTGTATATAATAGTTAGGTTGAATACACTATTATTTAATAATCAGGGCTTAGATGATGTCGATATTTTCAATATATTTTAATCGTTCTAAAACAATGCATTCCTATAGCTAAAAAGGTGTTTCCATCACAAAAAAATTCAAGTGAATGAATTCTATTTTGGACATAATTTAAATACTTAAGTTCAATATTTATAAATCATAAGATTAACTATGTATGCGGCGCAAGTCACTGTCACAAGGTGTTGGCTCTTTTGAACCTTGGTGGTGGTTGCCAGTCGAAACGCGTTCGTCTGATAACAATTTATTGAGGGTAGCGATGTTCTCAAAATGCAAAAACCCAGAAAATATATAAACATATTATATGCTAAATTTCCATAAGACAATCGTAGAATAATATTGCAATGTCCGCATGCGAATAATTTATAATATGGCACCAGAGTAATTTTTAGATATTTGTACAATATTATACGTTACATACAACTTATAACCCATTATTTTTAGGCAACACACATCAGATATACCTATTAATCATCTCTGAATCTCATCCGACTGTGGAGTCTCATCCGACCAAGAAATCTTACTCTTTATCTCTTTATATTATTGTTACTATTATCATAAATATTATTTTACGTTTTTACTCATGCTGCGCATAGTATCATTATTTGAGTACTATATTTCCTTCGGTGAAAACGAATTTGTTTTGTGGGGGAAAAAAATTGTATTCCTTATTAACGGCATTTATATTTAACGAAGTTTTTTCAGAAAATCTCCAAGCTCGTTAAATAGAGTTTCGACCATACATATAATATAGTTTCGGAAAATAACCGCCTTCTTATCCGGAAACCACGATTTTAGTCCTCTAAAATTTACCACGTCTCTGAAAATATTCCTTTCTCTTTCTCTTTCTTACTCTCACTGCACACCTACTCTCTTACCCTCTCTTTCTCTCCCTCTCTATCTCTCTTTCTCTCTTCCTTATTTTTAGACGAAATATGTTCGACGCAATATACCATTCTCGGCCGAATCGCCACGACACTTCGATTATATACGTATCGCAGATTTTCCCGTACCTGCCCGGGTTAGGAGTCACGAAGACGCACTCGCATGTTTTCAAAACAATATATAACACATCGTTCTCGCCTTATACACACGCGGCGCGTAAGCAATTTTCGTTTTTCGACGATTTCAGAAGACAAACGTTCTGCCCGCTGCAGCGCATGAGGCATAGCCGACGATGATATATCGCACGTAGACGTATCGCGCGTGTACACGGTATATGAAGAAAACAGCTAATAATTTATAATACACGTCATGGGTTACCATAGCACGCGGAACACGGTGTACAGCACAAACGGTTGGAAATACGATCGCAGGTCTATCGAAGCGTCACGTTGCTGGGGAAAACGTCTGCAGAACTGCGTCTTAATTTTTGCAAGTATACTCGATGTTATTGTTTTATTTATTGTTATCAGAATCAGAAGATGGATCCAAATTACTCCCGGAGCCAATTTGCGAGCAATTTTTTCCATCAACATCATAAGAAAGAAAATACATAAGTGAAAACGATAAAAAAAACTTAGGGTTGAAGTTTAAATTTGTATTCTCATTCAGCCATTGGCGATCATATTATAGAACAAAAAATTCATTTTTTACGTCTTTGCTTGTCAATAATATATTATGTAGACTTATACATTTTTTTAATGTAATTTATATATAAACGTTTGGGATCGGCATTATGAAATTGCACTCTTGGTAATATTTCAACCCTCGGCCTCTCGACAGTGCTTACTAACGGCCTTGTTGCATTTGTTGCACTCTTGTATACTGTGCGTTAAGTCTGAGAGATGTATTTATTCGTGCAGCACCCTAGGTCGTTAAAAAATGCTCATACTTCCTTACAGAATAATACGCATTACGAAGTTTAAGAAACGAAAAAAAAACGACTAATCTCAATTAGTTTTCACATTGTTGATAATAATGTTATTGTGGTAAACTTAAAATTCCAAGTAAATTTATTAAACCCGTGTAATGGATCATGTAGTTAACGATTAATTTTCATTTCATTTGACGTCCATTGTACGTTAAAACTACACACGAAACTGCAGGTTTTATCCTTGAAAATATTGTCATCCCTGGACGTCCGGCACCCCTAAATCCTATATCTAGATAGGTACGCATTTCCGCTCGTCGCACGCAATCACAATAACAACAAGTGGTGTGCATATTATATTATTTCGTAGCATCGAGTTCGTTGATACGGTTTTGACACCGACGGTAAATCGCGTGCGTTTCTGTACGGCGAAAATCTTCGATACGATTATTTTCCGCGTTCTCCACGTATAGGTGTACATATATATATATATATATATATATTTAATACAAGAAGGTTTACACCGGCGATGGTGGGGAGAATAAATAAAGACCGACCACCGGCTGATAGTATTATAGTAGTATATATGTAGTAGAACTGCATCGGCAGCGGCGGATAGCGTAATGCGAATTGATATAGAGAAGAATGTCCCATCCAATAATCAACAGACCGACAGTTTTTACCCTCTTGAAATCGCTCGGCGAAAAAGTTTTTTGTGTCCATAAATCATGATTAACACCAAATACGTATCTATCGCTGTGTGGGAACACCACGTGGGATGAGGATACGCAATTATTATTATTATTATTATTATTATTATTATTACAGCGCGTGGTGCGCAAACATAAAACACTGCGGACGCACGATATAACGCTACGAGCTGGTATAGCGCCACTGCATATCACGTGTATTGTACCGCAATGACCATCCGCGCGCCGCCAGGCTGCAAGCGCCCATGAGCGTATCAAACACATGCACAGTGGGCTAAATAACTTACTTTTATGGTCAAAACTATATTTTTAATTAAATAATTTAATTTATGTTTTGTATAAATGAAATACATAAATTAGTATTGTAAATTGTTTTTAATTGTTTTTTATACACTTTTTAAAAAAATACCTACAAAATAATATATTTTATCATACAAGTTTTGTTTCCTGTTATACATTTTTTTTTTGTAACAAATATTTTTACATCTTGAGTTTGAAATGTACATGTAATGAAATATTTTATATTATTATTGATTTTTTTACACATATTTATGTTTGTATAGCTTTCAGAACTAAATTGTTATAACGGTTCGACAATTAAATATAATATCCATATTATATTATACATATATAGGTATATAATATTACATAATATAACTTATATAAACATCAGCTTACATGATAAAATATAAAATACTACTAATAAGTAATAACATAATATTAGACCGTATGTGCACAATAAAAAAACAATTGTATAAATTTATAAAAAAATAAACAGTACATTGGACAATAAGTGGAATGTTAACAATGGAGATTAATAACATTTATGTAGAATCTCATCGGTTATAAGAGGGAAATTTGTGAATTAATTAAAGAATTTAAATTAGAAATAAATTGCGATATCATCATAGTTAAGACGATTTCTAGGGGGCAATTTTCAGCAGTAACGGCTTCAGCATAGGATTTAGTTCGAGGTTGAGCACAAACTTCTTGGCTCTCATTTGACGGAGATGTTATATAAATGTGGTTTTTGCTTGAATTGCTTGAACTGCTCGGGGTGATACCTTCTAGTTGTGAGATATTTTAGCTAAGCTTGCTTTCGTTTTTTTTCTGGGCAACGCAAACATTTACAAAGTATAAGTCTTTTTCATTTTTTTTAAGACATTTTTCCGGATTACGAGGAGAAAATATCCTCTCTTAACTCACATATTATACTCTTAAAATATTGTTTTTCTCATTCATTATAGACATATCGAAAATCGCATACCAAAAACTTGAACTATTTATTGAGTTTAAAAGTTTTGATTTCATTACAAAAAAATATTTAATTAAACGCGTAATTAATTTAAAACTATTATATTTTTCATTTTCAATCATTTCATTTATCACACGCCAAAGTGTTTTTGCTGGATATGGTTTCTTCAAAACGACCATAGAACAACTTGAGATCTTCAATATTGTATTATTATTATAAAAGTGTACTGTTTGTCATTTGAGTACATTTAAAATGAAAAAAAAATAAAAATTATAATACATTTTATAATACATTTTATGAAAATAATAAGTACCGTGTGTCAAAAAATAAAAATAAGTTCACAAAGTACCTATACTAAAAAGGCTAAATTCTATTATTGCCATCAAATATGTTTCTGACAGGCTAACAAAAAATCGTTTTCAATAATTGTTTCCATGATTCTCTTCTCAAAATGATATGGTCTATTATCAACAGTGCAACATGATTTTTCTATGACATAAAATTATAAAAATGTCGTTTCGAATAACTAGCATGTTACATTTACTTGTAGGTATATAACGTTTTTGTTGCAAAATCCCTAACGATCTATATTTCATAAGTATAACTGCGTATTAGCAAATAATAATATATATTGGTATATGTATTACGACTATTACGTTGGATATTATCATCTTTATTGAAGCATGATTAATTCAAACTATGTTATAAGATCGTTTTCCAAAGAACATCATAGCAATCAATATCTGAGCACTGTGAGCAGTCAAAGTAACCTATATAATATACGCACCTATAAATTAGAGTAACTATAGATTATCGTTTTAAATCGCTTAAAATTGATTAACTGGGAATTTTGATATTATAATAGTTATGGGTCTAGATAGAGAGAGAGAGAGAGAGAGAGAGAGAGAGAGAGAGGGAAAAAATGTCTTTCGAAGTTGTTTTTTGATTTTTTCGTAAATTAAGTGCACATACAGATACAACCTACCTGAACACGCAAGACGACTTGAGCGATTACTTTGATGTACACTAATGGAAAAAAAAAGGTTACTAATACCAACAAAGAATGCTGTGTACAAATATAATATTACCTAAAAATATATACTGAGCGCACGGTTATTCAGAATACTCTGGACACGAAAATTATGGTTGTTCGAGAAAGGTATTCAAGTTTAAAGGCGCCCGCCTCCCGCCCAAATAATTGCCCAATTAATGAAATTGTGCGGTTCAACTACAAATTTTACTCTAACAGACACCCGCCGTTGTTTTAAAGAGTGTGACTATATATAATTTATAAACGATGGTCGAAAGAGAAAAAAATAACTTTTTTTTATCTAATTCCCCTATAATTGCTGTTAAACTGTTAAAAAACGAATTGTTTCACGTTCCATGCTCTATGGTAATTTTCAAGATTTTATGTTCACACAGCAATAAGGTCTAAATATATTATGTTGGGTGTTTTTGTAAAACGACCTGCAGGCACCATGTATTTCAATTTAATGTTATTAAAAATATTGTGTACTCTTGTCGGAAATAGATTAAATATTGAAGTGAATTTATAGTAAACTTATTTTACTCTATTAAAATTTAAAAGACATCGCGTTCAAAAAATAAATATTATCATTCTTCCATTTTTTCAATATTATAATATGTATCATATTATGTAGGTATACTCCTCAAATCGCTAATCGTTTAAGTGTTTCCAAGATATAACTGTCAAGCAACTTTTTCTTTTTTTATTATTTTAGTATATAACCTTAAAAACACCTATTCCGTGTATAATATAGATGTAAATCCATTTTCATGTAAATAATTTAACATTTCGAGTATATTAATGACGAATATTCGACAGGTTTATCACATACGCATTTAATATATTTGACATAGGTTAACAAAAATATTATTAGATACCTATTAATACATACACATACTTCAAATATGTTATAAATGTAAAAAATAAAACACTTGTAGTATCTACTATTAATTACCTATGTAATAAAATGATTTATAATAGGTATTATCTATACTTTAGGTCCTTTAGGATGTATTGATATAGCCGTATAAAAGGTAAACTACCTTTTTTTCACAACTAAAATAGTTCATCAATATAAATTAAAAATAATACCTTTTAAGAAATCAGAACTATATTTAGGCAAAGAAAAAATTTGTACCAATCTCTAAAACGTTATATAGTTATTATTATATTACTGTTTTTTATAGCCTTCAATGTCTATATATAGGCTAATATTATATTACATTAAATAATTTAAATACCATATGTTAATATGCTTTTTTTGTTTGGCACTCAGTGGCATATTTACGGAGCAGAATATAGATGTACTATTTATCCATTTTAATGACCCTTTTTAATTTATACATTTCACGGAAACTTAAACTTTTAACATAAATTAACTAATGTAAATAATAAAATTACGTATAGATTACAAAGTTAAATAATATTTCGGCACCAAAACCACTATGATGGTATTTAAATTAATTTAATTTTTGAGCAAGTATATGTTTTAATTTACTCATTTATCATTGTACATACTTTCCAAAGTTAAGTCCTAATTATATCTGATACCCAGTAAATTTTTATTATCATACTATATTCTTCAAGTATTGTATTTTTATTTATCTTATTAGTGAAACGAAATCTAGCAGTATATCGAATTGCTACAGGCTGTTATAAGTTCAGAGTTTTAGTCAACATTTCTTGTTTCAGCTCTGCCAAAAACAATTAATTTTCCCGGCGGTGATAACGCGTAATAACAGTAGAAATTAACTTTAACTGAATTCCTTATAGTGTACAATAATTATTCTCCGAAGAACAATAATAATATAATAATCATTATTTTTCCTATCCAATGTAATGTTTAGTTTATATTTATAAATAATAAAATCTTACCGGACCGTATATAATTATATCATCATTATGACTTAAGTAAATTGAACATTCACAAGCTGTTTGAGGTGAAGGCAAACAAATTTTATACTGTTTTATTCATGTAATCAAATAGTTTCAGAACGGTAACGAACAGATGCTCTGATTAAATTGTTCATACAGAACGTGTACCACTTGAGTACTTGACTATATATAGATATACAAGTTCGTGTAAACTTTGAAAACTGCCGAAGAACTTTTATTTTCCAAGAAGGGAGCCGACGCGTATACGTCGGGGGATGAAACTTAAAGAAGTCAGAGTAATCCACCGACGTGTTTTACCTAATTACACACGGGGAGGAGAATTATTTTATTTTTCGCTCCGAGCTATTATTACGCACCGGTCGGTATAAACTAAACTATATAAAGCGCACTAAACGTTTTGTAATTGAGTTTTAGAACGGTGGCTGTTGTATTATTATACAACGGACGTGTTGCACATGCTTATAATATATATTCAACGAAATAATGTAAAAATATACTATTTGCATTCCGTGAGATTTAAACAATGAAAATCTCATCGTTTAAAAATAATGTCGGGTAGAATATTATAGAATGAATGATCAAATAAACGTGATGTTTTGACAAAATATTATGACTCGTAGATACTCGATTTTGGGTACGATAATACATTTTAGAAGTGGATCCGACCTGACCAGAATCCCTTGACAATTTCCACAACTATTCATTACATTTGTCTATATGACATCATATAATAATACTTGATACTTTTAATCGGAGTGTATTTATAGGGTTGTAGCATTCTTAAAATTTTTAGGAAGTTCTTCTACATTGTATAAATTGCATAATATCCAATTTAAATACATTTGTTCTTTACTACCTATCCAGAAGAGTAATACCTATACGTAATTTAATGTGTTTTGAAATCATGGGTATAGGTGTATTGATAGCTGACGATTTAGAAATTTTAAAATTGTATTTATCAGTCCCCTCTAAAACAAAACTCTCGCTTACTTTTATCATTGATTATAAATACTAGTATTTATTTATATAGAACTGATTTTATTTGTTACTCGGATAAAATATTATACTACAGGAATTTTTTCGTTTGCGTTTTTTCATCGAACATTTGTATTTTCGTCGTTATATTTTTAAAATAACACATGCAGTAAGCCACTCAAGTAATTATAGCTTAGAAGATAAATACATGCATAATGTGAACATAAATGCATCATGTCGGATGCGTATGGTACACGAACGATCAGGAGCGCAATTTCAGTGAAAAAACTGAGGGTTCTGAAGCCCCTCTATATTTTAGATTCTAAGCAGAATGATGGAATCTATTGATTTTACAATGATGTGTGTTTTTTTAGATTCTGAACGGAGTGTTTTTTTTTTTCACAACAACTTTTTTTGCAGTAAAAATGCTTCGATTTTTTTAAACAACAACTTTTCTAAAAGGAAAGTAAATGTAAATGATACTTGGGCAAGTCAAAAATCCAACTTTTTCAATACTTTTTTAAAAAATCGAAAAAAACAATAAAAAAATTACGAAAAAACGGGAAATTTTACAAAATACATTTTTTAAAATGCTCTAACTCAAAAACGAAAATTCACAACAACTTGAAATTTTCACCAAATCTTTATATTGGCATTCTCTATACATCGTTAAGTTTTCAAAATATTTTGACATATTTTGACTTATTTATAGACAATTTAAATTTTCGATTTTTGTAAAATTTTTTTTTTTAAACATCTATAAAATTTAATTGGCTTACCGAAAACTCTTGAAAATTTAATACAAGGTTTATAATAAGCTTAACTTATCTTCACTAGAAAATATCGGTGATCGTTTCTCTCAAATTTTTTTTATAAGCTCATAAAGCTCAAGTTTGTATAAAATGTGTCAAAATCACTATAATTTGCAATTTATTTTGTAGATAAAAATTCATAAATTTTTTTCTGTTTATACTTAAGGTTCAAAATTTTAACACAAGCTGGTCTATAAGCTTACCTTTAAAAGTATATAAAAAAATTTCTACTGGACCAAAAGGAAAAAATTTTATGACTGTTTTAAATTTAAATTTTTACGAAATTGCATAAAATAACGATTAATGGTCAAACGATTTTAAATATTTGTTATAATTCAAAAAGTATAAGTCGCAGAAACTTGAAATTTTCACCAGTTATTAAAATAAGCATTTTTTTTTTGTCATATTTTTTTCAAAATATTATATTGATTTTTAAGTCAGTTATAGGCATTTAAAAAATTCGAATTTTTTACATTTTTTTTTTATAATCGGTGAAAAAAAAATTTACTAATACAAAATACTTGAAAATTTAATAGAATATTCCACACAAGTAGTTTTTATTATCATTCAAAAATCATCAAAATCCATAGGTACAATTTTTTTTATAAGCCTTTGAATAATGAATATTGACATAAATTACATGTAAAATATAATAAAATATATAAAATTCTAGACTGACAAATCATATCGGTTTTTTTAAAATGCTCTAACTCAAAAACGAAAAACCGTAACAACTTGAAATTTTCACCAAATCTTTATATTGATGTTCTCTATACATGGTTAAGTTTTCAAAGTATTTTGACATATTTTGACTTATTTATAGACA
>JAIPRK010002907.1:0-11315 GCA_025469195.1 Chaitophorus viminalis | reverse complement strand
GGAAACACCAAGCAGAACAGAACAAAATCACATCAGTGCATCATTAATATTCAAAAATAATACGACTGCTTAATGATTCTTATCTATTTATATATTACTTTATACCACGGTTTAAACTGTGCTATACCCACACATTATGATCTGACGAATAATAATAATTATTATTATTCTTATTTATTATAATTATTCTGATTTTTTGTTTATTACCTACTTTGATTGATTTTCATATAATATTTCTTGTTTATACCATTGATTATAAATACTATAGATTGCTCACTGGCCGGTTTTTCGGGGGGCGCGGTAATAAAATTCCGATAGAGAGCGGTACGAAATTAATAATTATAAAATCGTATTTTATTTTGATCGTTGTGCAGTAACTATGGTAAGGTACGGGCGCGCGGCGCGGGGTAATCTTATCTTATTTTGTCAGTTTTCACTTACTAACTTGTTGTATGGTCGACCGGGCATGTATCAAGTACGCAATTACGCCAAAAATCGCATGTAAAGAAAGAAAAAATATGGGATAGAAAAAGGTATACCTACATCAACTGCACCGATCGATATTCTAATGTAATAAATTTAATGTAATATTAATTGTTTTAACATATTTTTAACATAATAAAAGTTAATTTTATTTATCTTGCAACTTGCATCAATATTTGAAGTAGGCAGGTAAAGTAATTATAATAATAATAAAAATAATTCATAATTGTATAAGATGTTCAAATGTACACATTGTTTTTCTAATTCTGAAAAAAAATAATATAATTAATACAATTCAGATGTAATGACTGATTTTCATTTATTTTTTAGGACTCGTAATTTATCTGTATTTTGAACATTTTGTTTTCGTATATTCGAATTTTCCCATTTGCACTGTTTAAATATTTTTGTTCAAAATAATAACTCTATGATATAATTATACTCTATAAATTATATATCTACTGAGTAAAACTGACAAAATCACATATTATCTTGATATTCTTGATTTTCTATAGATAGATTGGTTGATTGGTCTATGAGATAGATTAATTGTGATCAATCAAGGAAAAATCACATCGAAAATAAAAGAACTGCGTAAAAGACACAAGTGCACAACGCACAAATAAAAAAAATTAATTATGATTTATGATAGTCTATTATCATATTGTGTTTTTTCTTATCTAAATGTAAATTGATGATAAAAATCCGCCATTTTGATTCCATTCGGTTCTCTGTCCCTAGACGCTTGTGTAATATGGCAGGTAAATACACTGGTGTCCAAGCATGAATTAAAAATATTTCCCCAATGGCAGCCTTGTGCAAAATGGCATCCTTTTAGTTTATTCATTTTGTTATGCTTTTGACTTATGTGATATTAGTTTCGACGTATTTCCAAAGTATTTTAAATGTTCACAAACGAGTACCTAGATAATCGAATTTCAGGTAAAAGCTTTTTATATTATATTTTATTTTATTTTACGTAATAAATGTCGGGCACGATGAGCTAGATCGTTCGATTTCTGGCCGTCGCCCATCATCAGCGTGGCGTCTGTAATTTATTATTCTAGCATTGTCAATCGCTGAACAACTGCGACGACGTTTGACGACAATAGACAACGATTGTCCGCGATGGCGGTCGGCGACATTTACGACGATTAGAAAAGATTATTTTATTTTATTATAGGCCGAATTCCTTAGCGCTCTCTATCAGGAATAATTATGGCGCAGCATATTTTCCATAGCAGTGGGCTATCTATAGTTCTGTCCACCAGAGCGTGCTGTTTTTCGTGGTCAAACGGGCCCGTCACCGTTGCGACGACTAAACAAAGAACCAATGTTCCGTGAACTTCTCACTTGTGATGATCGCGGCACAATGAACAATACATATACCGACTCGCCGACAACGATTAATGTGAGCGCGCTAAGTAGAGGCCGTTGCAAATTGTAGACCGTATGGTCGACCTCAACCGCATTCACATGGCGGCGGTTGAGCTAGCGTTTGTTTACTAACGCCCCTTCTTCGATTCTCATCATCGTTAATGAATACTTCTAGGATCGATAATGAATATTTCCCTGAAATTCAATCAGTCCACTGACACCTCTCGACAGAGAAAGAGGTCGGACCGGTTCCAACGTAGTGGCCTTCTACGCCCGTCCGCGCTCCCAAAATTTTTGTTTTTTTTTTTTTTATATAGAACCTGCTTATACGCTTATTTACGTCCGTTCCTGTTAACCCAACTCTTCTCAACATGTGGTGCGTGAAGAAAATCTCCCTTTGTGAAGAAAAAAAAATGGAATAAATCATTATTAACACTAAATAATGGTAAAATGATTAATCCATAATTAAATAATAATGTAATAAATATATTTAAAAGTTATTTAAGACTTAAAGTAACCAATATAGACCGTAATTGTCGATTTAAAACAACACTAACCGTATCATTGAAGTAAACCACAATGATTATAAACAGGGCTTGGGACTTTATGCATTTGTTCGGAAAATATATGGAAGGGATCCGGCTTCGATACAAATATGTGTTTTATGATGTCTAGATTTCAAATTCAAAAATTGTCGCATATACTTAACTGTTGTAGTATTTTTTTCTGTAAACGTATAGTATTAAAATGTTTAGGTTTTATCATTTTTTTCGAATATTTTAAGTAATTTTTAAGAAAAATTATATAATGAGTAATAATTTCTTTCCGTCGCAGTATAAAAATATTATTTATAAATTAAATGTTGTAACTTGTTGGTATTGTAATGATATGCAAAATTGTTTTGAAAATAAGGTTCTACAACTTCCCTCCTGCCGGCCCAGTATAGTGCGTCTGCTTGAAATGACAAAAACATTGCCAATTATGACTACCTTATAGTAGAGCGCTGATGTTTAGACGTTTTAGGGGTTAGGACAATTGCTGAAATATACCAAAGATTGTGTTACATGTAAATCAGCTTTTATTGTACTACAAGTATACTCACAACAGTTATCTGCAACTTTGGTAAACATGAAAACTAAAGGTTGATTGATTCATCCCAAAATTGTTTTCATTAATTTCAATAAAAAAATTGAGGAAAATTTTTCAAATAATTGTTCATCTACTGAAGTTTATGAATTTATTGTGATAGACCTAATAAGTGAAAAATCTTTAACTTTTCCTTGCTCCATACATGGTGAAAACATAATTGCATTTGCTGTTATGTATTATGTTAAAATGTGGATACAAAAATTTTCCTATCAAGAAAATAAAAATAAAAAATCGGAAAACAGGAATAAAAAGAAAATGGCAAAGTTTTGCAAAACTTAATTTTTAATTTAATTTGTACCTACAGGCATTTTAAGTACTATGTTTTTAAAAAATATTGTGATTACATTGCTACCTATATTATATTAATAAGTTAAAGTGTGAATTTATTATATATGTTCTACTTTAAAGAAATATAGGTTGAATACTATTTTTTCAGTCGTGTTGTAAAAAAAATATATACTCGCAGTATTCTAAGGACACGTTTCGTTTTGGTTTATAAAACCATCTTGCTTCAACCGTAGTAAAAGCTATAATTGATTTCCAATTTTCCATTACAACAATTAAGACTTGAGTAACATATTACATAGCAGTGGCGCCCATAGGTTTTCCATGAACCAGTGCAGTTATAATATAATAGGGCCCCCAAATTTATTTTTGTCTGTACTCATATTTACTTGATTCAAACAATTTTTTTTTGCAAACGCTATAGTTATTTTTATATATTAAGAATTTTTCTTAAAAAAAAAAAGTATTGCCCAGAACTGTTTTTCGAGTACAATGATTCATTAGGTAATTATTAAGGATTTCAAAAATACTACAATAAACATTATAATTTTGAACAATCATTTAATTTAAAGCATTAAATACGTGTTTATTTGTTTTACAACATATATCTAATACGTTATCATAATTTATTTCTATATCATTTTCACATGATATTATCATAAGTCCTTCCATTTTCGTATTGGCCATGGTTGATCTAAGACGATTCTTTATTATTTTTAATTTTGAAAAACTCCTTTCTGTCGAAACACTTCCTATTGGTAATGTAAGATATATTTTTAAAAATATTATGTAAATATTAGGAAATATAAAAATAAAATCATTCAATTAAATTACATTTAAATTTTTCTATTTACTAGAAATGTCTATAGTAATAACTATCAGAATAATCAATATTTTTACAAACCGAAATATTGGAAATAGACTTGCATTATTTTCAACAGATTGTTTAATTGAATAATCTTCGTGTTCGTCAAATGTATTTGATTCACTGTCTGCATCGACTGTACCTTCATCATATTGTGCATGAAGTGAGTTAGGTAATTTTTTTTAGTGAAAAGAAATTGTTCAAAATAGCTACTACAATTAACGTATTCTTGCTTAAGTTTACTAACACTGTGGTTAATGAATTTCCCATATACATTATTGAATACTTCAAATGCATTTTTTGGAATTATTGATGATTCCTTTTTAATTTCTTTCATTCTTTTTTGAGTCATTAATGAAAGATCAATTGAATTGGCTCCCAAATACAGGTAGTCGATATTTTACCCTTAATAAGTATCTTTGAATTGGCTCCCAAGGATTTACTATTGAATTGGCTCCCTACCTTTTTTTTGGAAAAATATATTGGTTACCAAAATGTTATTAATAATTTAAAGTTAACCATTATTTCTTAAATTAGGTTGACGTCAGTCTCACACAAGAAAAAATTGTAGATTCTTAAGTTTAACACATGGTTTACGGTCTCACATTTATATATTTTACTTTGTTACATTGAGAGTTTTAAATCTATTTTTTTACACAAAATTATTCAGTAAATATAATACAATACTCAATAACACAATAATACAATAAATATAAACAATAATTAAAAATTAAAATATAGACAATATTATAGCTGAACGCATTGTTATAATATATATAATATGTATATTGTATAAATACAAAAAAGATAAAACCCATAAAAAATTATAGTGTCGTTATAACATATAATAAAAATATATCAAACTATTTGTCGTGGCTTATACTTATTGGTTAGTGTTTTTATGTTTTGAAACCTTGAATTTACACCAGTGTAATTTCATATTTTCGAATTTCAATATTTCATTTTCTAAAAATTTTATTTTATCTTTGATCTTTTTCAGGTGTGGTTTTATTACATTGGAACTTCTTATAATAATTGTTGTATCAGTTTGAATACTATATAATATATTTAAAAAGTTGAATATATTTGGATATAGTGTGTAATGGTGTGCGCTTAAGCAATCATATCTTTTAAATTTAAAATATATAATAAAATAATTATAATAATAATTATTATCAATTAGGATTAAGAGTAATATATAGATATTAAATAGAATAAAATATATTGATAAGTTATTACACACATGCGCGCGCGCGCACCATACACACAACATTAAATATAAGGAGCTGAGTTCTCAGTGCCACAGCATCAGTGTGTTTACTGTCCTTTTAGCTTTTTAGACGTTCAGAAGCGAGTGTAAGAGACTACGCAGATCATCTAAGCAAAAGGACAGAAAAGTGTAAATTAATTATAGAATATTATATGTATATCATTGTGACCATTGTGGGTTAATATGTTTAATAAAAAATAACAATTGTAATGAATTAAGAAAAAGAGTCTCATTATTTTAAAATAAAGAATCTATTCCTCTTGCATATCGGACGCTGATCACAATTTCAACAGACAAGTCGTTACAAGAATTGGAGACGCAATACATTATTAAATTATAATTTAATATTAATCCTTCTATTCTCTTTTTTTATACAAAATTTAAATATTTAACTAATTAAATATTAATTATCATCGATGAAGAAACAAACGAATGTAAAATATTCCAATATATAGCTCAATCACTAATTAAGTTACACAAATATAATATATTCATAAGGATATTATAAAAATAGAAAAAAGTAAAAAATCTAATTTATTTTCATATCACACCTAATGATACCTATGTGTATAAGTAAAAAAAAATTTAAAGTAAAATACAAAAAAAAAAAAATTTAGTAATAATTAACAATTACAATTACAAAAATTAACAACACCTTTATATAACTAATCATTATTTTATATGTATATATATATATTTATTTTTTTTTTTTTTTATCTTAAGGCTTTGCCTTGTCACTGCAACCATTCTTCTCTTAATAATAGAAAAAATATAGAAACAAGGAAAATTAAGTTTATCGGACACATTATGCATCATGACACGTTCATTATTAATATTATGGAAGGAAAGAACAACTTCGAGCGTTAATCACGGGCGTGAAAGCGTTGGTCGATTTAATCGGTTTCTTGTAGCGAAAAATCATGCAGAGAGGCGACAAAACGGGGTACAGGAGACGCCACCGGACGAGCTTATACTGAAACCCATAAACCGCTTCATGCTGGACCATTAGAAAGTGGTCGAGTGTGCCGAGAGGTGACAGAAACGGGGTGCGGGGGACACTACTGCACGAGCTTATACCGAAACCGACGGACCGTAATGGTTTCATCATTCTATGGTTCGCCGTTCACTGGATCTGGCTGCTTCTTGCCGGCAACCTCGGCTGGGGCACGGATTCGAATATTCTCGTCACCGGTACCATACTCATAGCCGTCACCGGTATCATATTCATAGCCATCCTGCGCCATTCCGAGCGTAACGAATTGGAAGCCGACGGCGTCGGGCTGTTGTTGGACGCTTGCGCTTGCGAGGACCTCTTGCCAGACCCCGAATACTAGGAAGGAGAACCGGACGAGGCACCGATCATTGTACAGCCGTACAGCCCTATTCCTTATACTCAAATTGAATTAAAAGGAGAATGTTTTTACCAATTGATTAAAGGTAAGTTTATTTATTTATTCTATATTTAAAATTGTTTTCTTTAAACAAAAAATAGTGTTTAATGAAACAATATAATATAACAATATAATAGGAAGCTATAATATAATATCCCTATTATGGGTATTAATTATTTTATTAAATATATATTATAATACACAGATATTTTTCTGAGGTTGTTAAATTTCACCTATTAGATTCTCCTTTAATAATTATTAAAATGCATACAATTTTAGTAAAATTATAAAAATAAAATAAATTAAAAGCAAAAAATTACACTAGTGAAATAGATATTTATTTTAATATTTTCTAGAATGTGGTATCACACAGGATAATTTGAAGTTATTGAATGCCAGACATTTAGACACCTTGTGCCCTAAAGAAAAATGTGGACAAAGAATTATATTTGAAAATAACTTAATGTTATGGCAAACACATTTTAATGTTAGTATGAAAAATGGGAACCATATCCATAAACCAGTGTATTTTTATCATTCCTAGAAAATTTTTATTTAAAATAAAAATATTAAAAAAAAAAAACCAGAGTAGTGTATATTTATATGTTCTGTGTCCATAATTTTTGCGTTATAGGTAAAATCTAAAATTTGATGTGGAAAGTCCCTCAGATTTTTTCGTTTTTCCCTGTAATTCCAAAAATGTTTTGGAATATGGATTATTGAGTGAATAAATTTTATGACTTTTTATCTACAAAATAACTCGCAAATTAGCATGATTTTGATACATTTTATATAAATTTAAACTTTATGGGATTATAATAAATATTGTATTAAATTTTCAAGAGTTTTCGGACAGCCAAATAAATTTTATAGATATTTCAAAAAAAAAAAAAATGAAATAATTCAATATTTCCAAAACGTATAAATAATTAACAAAATATATCTTTAGGCTTACAATAATTGACGGTTTTGGTACAAAAATACTAATTTTTTTACGGTTTTGGTACCTAATATAATAGGTTATCAACACATTTTATAAAACTCACATTATAAAGCAAATTTTTTTTTTGTTATAGATAAATATTTTCAGAATTATAAAAAACATTTTAAAATATGCACAAATTTCGGTGCCATGCCAAATAAATTATCCAAAACAGCAGGAAAATAAAGAAAAAACACAGGAATCAGTACAATATCTATAAACCAATAATATTTTTTATGATATCAAGAAAACATTTCTTTAAAATAAAAGCATTAAAAAAATAAAAACTAGAGTAGTTTTGTTGCACATTTGCTCTATAACTTCATCTGAAGATATATCTAATAACAGCTCTCGTTCGCAATTCATTAAAAATAAAGCTTCTAAATTAGCTTGAATTGCACAGCTTCTTAAGCGAGTCTTAATAGTTTTTAGTTTAGAAAACGAATGTTCACACGTTACTTGAGTTAACGGGATTGTCAAATTGTCAATAAAAATGAGTAAACTCTAAAAAGCTCCTTATATTCTAAAGAATACATATTATATTTGTATATAATATTTACTACACACTGTAAACATAACATACAACCTTCTCCTTTTTTACATTCAATTGAATCGACTTCAAATTCATCTTCTGACTCATCTGTATCTTGGTCTGTTCTTGTATAAATATCATCGGTATTTCGAAGAGCTATTTTAGATATTTGAGGCCAAAAATTTGAAAATGATATAAGTCGTTCTAAAAGTGCGTGTTTATCAACAGTTAGTAATAACTGAGAAATTCTGTTCATTGCATTAGGATTGATTCCATTTTCTCTTATATCTTTAAATCTTCGAGGATCAAACAGCTCTTAATCTCCGTATAGTTCTTGATAATCTGAGAATGTTGTTCCATGCATGTAACCGTAACATCTATGGTTGAAAAAAATGTATTGATTTTAAAATTATCCTAAGGTGTATAAATAACTTCTTCATTATTTAAATTTTCGCCTAATCTCCGTGATTCAATTCGTTTTATTTTTGAGTTAGTTCTAATTCAATTTCTATTTCATTTTCTTGTTTTCAGATTTCTTCAAAGACAAAATTAATAAATATCTTATCTGATGTAGTAATTGGAGTAAAATTCCGCTGATTCTCTTTTAATAATTTTATGGTAGCTTCAATTTTTCTCCACTCCTGTATATAATCAAGATTTGATGTTTGTAAATAATCAAACAAAGCAGTAGTGACATTGAATATTTGAAGAAACATCATTGCTGTTAATGTAGTTTTATAACTCATTAGGCGACCTAGCAAACTTCTTGCTGTACTTCTCACATTAACATTAAAATTACTAGATTGTGAAATTTCATGTAGAGCAAAAACTACTTGAATATATATAAAAGATTTTCTTTCTTCGTGCTTAACTTCATCCATCCACATACCAGAGCGACCAAATATTTTACCCACTGCATCACTTTTACATCTCCAACGGGTCGCACCAATATTGACTAAATGTAAACTACGGCCATTTTTTTTGTTTTGTTCATAAACATTTAGCCGTTTATATGGAGAAGTTACTGGATTACATTGTATATTTTGACTAGGGGAAGATTCCGAACACTTAAAATTTGTATTGGAATGGCTTGAAAAATATGAAGTTAATTTGTTTGACTTCGTAGCTCCTAATTCGAATAATTTATTTTCCCGTTCCTTCCGTTTCAAAGACCCACTTTTGTGTTTCTTTTTTCTTTATCCATAATATTTTAACTAAATTGGACTGTATGTGGTAGGTATATCTTTATATCTGAGAAATTTACCTATAATAATATATGAACATATTATAATATATTCAACACTCAAGAGCATTATAAGTAGGTAGGTTCCTAAGTTTCGTTTCAAAATAAAGTCCCTGGTTTACATAGGTATATTTATATTTTTTAAGAGTCCCTATTTTTATAACGGCATTGAAGTATGTAGGTAATAATAGTGACGGCTTGTGATAGTTTTTAAAAGGAAGTGCGGCGAAATTTTTAAATATATCCCCATTAAACAAAATGTATTGCGTATATTAGATATAAGATAGATACGGATTAAATGAAAACAATAATTTTAATACATTTGGTATACTAATTATTTATTTTATTTAGATCAAGTACAATTTTATACACAAAATCCATTCTCCTTTCTTTAATTATAAGAAATCTATATATATGAAGTGAGTGGAAAAAAATACCTAGGTATTACAAGAAAATATGAACATGTTATTATCATTAAATAATCATCATCGTATATTTGTATATATTATACATTATTAATATAATGTATTATATTAGTCAATAGTCAATACTCAATCGTCAGTCTTCAACGTCGTCGGTATGAACGACATCGTTATCTATTTATTTATAAATAGAAATAATACCAAATGTGCTACAAAAATCATCTCTCGTTCTCTCAGTGCCGCACATTCCCACCGCCGCTGTTACGACCCACCACACACCTCACCATAATAGTCGATTTAAGCATTTTATTTTATGCTATCAATATCATGCTAATATTTATTGAACTATAAGTTCATATAATTTTTCCAGGGGGGGGGGCAAGAGCCTCGTCTGCCCCCCCTAAATGGGCACCCATGTACCTACCTACTTGTTCAAATAATACATACAAAAATCTTAATTTTTTCTATTTACAGTTTACACAGGGGGTGCGATCGCACCATCGCACATGTGTTGTATGCTCTTTTAACCCTTCAATGCGTTATGTTGCTAATTTGCAACAATCTTTAATTCATTTTTCGTGATATCATTTTTAATATTTTACGATACTAATGAAGTCAAGCGGATAGATACACAACTATTCTATGCGATGAAAAAAAGTTGAACGCAGTCTAGTCCCATTATCAACTGTATTTATGGTTTATGGTCACATCCCCGTCTGACACTTCCCCGTCGGACGTTTCCTCATCGACGTTTCCCCGTCCGACATTTCCCCGTCAAATTAATTTTCAAATTATAAAATGTAAAATCGAATATACCTATTTAATGCATTAAAATACGTACAACTGAGTTATCATTATTTTATCTTTTATCAGTATTTATTAATATTTAGTATTATTTTTCCTTAGTTATATTAACAATTTGTAAACCTACATTGTATAAAGTGAGTCGTGACTGGAACATCTCGCTGTTTGTGCCGAACATACAATATCTGATAATATGTGTAATAATTTAGATTAATAAAGATTAATTTTATTATTAAGCGATCACGGAAAAGCAATAAAGATGATACAAGTATGTAGTATGCACATTTCACGTGTATAAGTTATAAACCGTCACACACTTCAAACAGTCTTTCGACATCCGTCGTTCTCGTAATACGCTTGTTCGTCGGATAGCCTTTTATTTGACTGTTTTTTTTTTTATTACGTGACTAATTTATAAATTTTTTTTTTGAGTTGTGTAAATTATATTTTTAATTTATTCATTATATTTATTATGGCTTTAGAGTTTATAAAAAGTTCTAAAGGAAGAGATT
>JAIPRK010002906.1:0-11327 GCA_025469195.1 Chaitophorus viminalis | reverse complement strand
GCTATTTAAGGAGAAAATGATAAATATAAATGTGTTGTATATAAGATAACTCCTAGGCCTCCACACGAGTTCTACTCAGTGAGGCCTGGTAATCTTTACCGATATTAAAATAAATAAAATAAATAAAAAATAAAAAAATAATATTCATTCATATTTACTACGAATCTAGTGACTACTTATTAATATTTATTCAATAAGGTTTAAGCATGAAAATACTTCAACAATCAAATACTATTACCACTTATTCACCTAGTTCTTTTTCTAAATTAAAAATTTATTTTAAATTTATCAAATTATTAAATTGTTGTAATAATTTTTGTTTTAGTATTTAGTTTTTAACTATTTAATATACATAAATAGGTACTTGAGTAGAGAGTTTCTAATAAATATAATATTTCTGATTTAATGTTAACATAAAAAATATGATTAATCTATGAACAGTTCAATTTATTTGTCTATTAAATATTTTATCATAAGATTAATTATTATTTATTAATTCGTAATAATTAATAATATTATAATTATAAGTACCTATTTAAAACTTTTTAATCCAATAATTATAATACCTTTAAATAGACATACTAATAGCTAATAAATCATTTTTTATTTCCTTTTATATATAAAAATATGCATAAATTAACAAAATATCTCGTATACGAAATCGGAAAAGAGACGAAACACATTTGTTTCTTACTTAAATGTTCTGAGATTTTCCGAAAAAACTTACATTTCCAAATCCTGCCGAACCTTGGTAATAAGCAGGGGTGAATGCAGGGAAATATTTCGGGGGTGGGGGATTTTAAAAAACATATTATGTATTCATACTGTATTACTATTTACTTTAGATACTTAATTATATACACATATGAAATGTATTAATTGATTATTACAATTTAAATTATAAAATAATATCGAAACGGCTTGGTCGTTATATATTTGTAATACAATTGTAGGTCAGGTAGTATAATTTTTGTTCCTGATATTTTGGGGAGAGTTTAAACACCCAAAACACCCCCCTGCGTTCGCTATTGGTAATAAGTAATAACTACCAACGATGTTATCACGTATTATTATAGGTACTATATTTCTTATCATCAATATTATCTATAATATATAATATTAATTGTTAAAAATTTAAACAAGATGAACTTTATTTTTAAAACAAATATCCATATCTATTATGGCGATTGTAAAGCTATGATCTTTTCTTTCTCTGTCTATCACACACGAAACATGGGAATTAAGACGTTTTATATTTCCAACGCACCGATCGATAAATGAATGCGATAAAAATTCCAAAAACTGATTGGAATTCATTATGATATCTTCTTTAGATCGGCACATCTCACATTTTTTAAATGTTGGACTTACCATACCCAAAAATGAACTTTTGTTGATTTTTATATGCTCGATTTGTTTAATTTTATTTTGTGAAATTTTGGGGGTCGAAATGAAAAAAAGTGAGGAAGTCAAACTGAAGTAAACTTAACGACGAATTCAAAGCAATTTTTAAACTTCTTATCGAATTGCACGTCGGAAATAGAAAAGGTCTAAACTTTTATGTTGCGCGTGTGATAGACGGAGACAGAAAATCGTGGCTTACTATCGCTTTAACATATCTATATCGGTTGTACGATGTATATTCATAAACAATAATATGGTCAGGGCGTAGGCGGTGAATTATGTTTTATGTCAGACTTTATTATAATTGAATCATTTTAAGCGTATCTAAATAAAAAAATTAACCATCCGAAAAATATTTAATTTTTATTTAGTTTTCTGGCAATGTTAATTAAACTATTTTAATGTTTTCCAGTTTTTTTCCATATTTTCTGGTTCCTTGGATGGGTGGGGGAATGGTTTTTTTTTTTTTTTTTCAAAATTTTCGCGCATTTTTCCGGAATCCTGGATCGTTATTTTTATAAATATCACTCGAATCGTCAATATTGTATAAAAATATGACGTATATAGGCGCACAGAAATAGCAATGATTGTCGAAATAACTAAGCGTCGTAATTTTCTTCATTTTCATACAGTTCTCGACACGCGGACATTATGTTGACCTACATGGACGTGCACTTGACGTACACGTTACCGGCGATCGGTGTGTTGACGCTGATCGCGTGGCCGTTCGTCAATCGGTCGGAAATGTGTAAGATCTCGCTGATTTGCGGCATGGCACTGGTGTACACCACGCCGTGGGACAATTACATCATCTACAACGGCGCGTGGACGTACCCGGAGGACCGCATGCTGGCCGTGGTCGGATACGTGCCGGTCGAAGAGTACGCGTTCTTCGTCGTGCAAAGCGTCATGACGTCGCTGTGGGCGCTGCTGTGCGTCCGGTGGTCGACGCCGTGCTTGAACTTCAACTACGACCGGCGCACGTACATGCAGATCCGGTGGGTGCCGATCGCGGTGCTCGCCGTGGTCGTGGTCGCCGGCCACCGGATGGCCGTGCCCGGCCAACACACGTTCTACCTGGGCTCCATTCTGGGCTGGGTGTCACCGGTGCTGGCGTTCATGTGGTACGGGGCCGGCAACTTTTTCGTCCGCAAGATATGGCCCTCGACGGTCGCGGTTGCCGTGCCTACCGTGTACCTGTGCTGGGTGGACCGCGTGGCGATGGCGGACAACGTGTGGCACGTGAACGAGGCGACCAGCCTGAACGTGTTCGTCGTCGACCACCTGCCGGTCGAGGAGGCGCTGTTCTTCCTAATCGTCAACCTGATCATCGTGCTGGGCGGCACGTGCTGCGACAAGGCCCGCGGCATGATGGACACGTACACGGCCGAGTACCCGTTACGGTTTGGCGTCAACTGGCCGTTTATACGACAGACGTTCCGGGCGTTCGTCACGCCGGAATACTCGATGCCGTCTGTCGTCGCGGATGACGTGCGCAACAGTATCGAGGTGCTCAACGTTGCCTCCAAATCGTTCACCACGGCCAGTTTTCTGTTTCAAGCCGGTAACGCGTATAATCACTATAATATATTACCGTTTATTCGTTTCAGCTATATTATAATTAATAATGAGGCTACTCTCGAGTCCAGTGGCGCCCCGACAAGGGGTTCAAGTCTGGTCATGACCAGACCATTTTTTTTTTCATTTTGAGGGGGGAGAGTCAGTCTCTTTATTTCCACAATCATGCAATGTTGCTACTCCTCCTTTGAATCTCGTATTTTAACATTCCTCCACGATGTGGCCTAATGGTTTGTATTGAGCCGCATTCGGAGTCGGTCATACCCCATTTGTGTAGTAGATAGCTACACCTGTATAGTTTTTATGCGGTATATGACCAACCATTGTGCTCGGTTTTGCTCGAAGCCTGGAACTCTATTATCCGAGACTCTAACAGAGTTCCAGGCCTCGATAATTTTTACGCTTTATAATTTGTTATTAACACCACTTTATGTGGGGTGGTAGGGATGGTGTATGAATTTATTTGGATATTTATTTGATATTATTGCGGCGTATCATTGAACTAGATTTTAAATTTCAACCAACTATACAAACATAAGCACCTTATAGTTAGTATGATTTTATAATCATATTGATTTAATTACATTTTACAATAACCTTTGGCTACATTTTGTTCGTTATTTTAATTATTAAGATAACAATTATTTGTTTCTTTATTTCGTTTTATATTTTTTTTAATAAATAGTACTACTAAATCAAAAATCAAAATATAGAAAAAAGTATTGAGAAATATGTAACTTAGGAGAGGCCAGAGATGCAGAGTAGTTTGCATTTTATAATTAAATGAAAAATATGAGTGGAACACATGTTAAGGTCAATATAAATTTAAAAAATTGTATTATTTAACACGTAACTTTATCTCTAATAAATGTTTAGTATTTTTCAAAAGCGTTAGGAAAAAACCATAAAAAAAATTTAATTATAAGTTTTTCTTCAAATAACTAAAAAAAAAATTTTAACGGACTTTAAGAAAAAATATTTATGAACGTCTAAAATTTAAATTTTTACAAAATTTCTTAAAATAATTATTTTATTTTATTTGTTATTATTCAAAAAGTATAAGTCACAGAAACTTGAAACTTTGAACAGTGGTTTAGTTTGCTTTTTTGAAAATAATTTTCTTTTCGAAATAATTTACTTATTTTTAAACAATTTATAGGCATTTGAAATATTCAATTTTTTTAAATTTTTTTTTTATAATTATTGATAAAAAAAATGTTGCAAGGATAAAATACTTGAAAATTTTATAAAAGATTCACAGAAGTTATTATCAGTGACATTCAAAAATTATTGAAATACATAGGCACAATTATTTTTATAATATTTGACAGCAAATATTAACGTAATATTACAGTTAAAATATAATATAATAAAATATAATTATTCTAGACTGACAAATCATCTCGTTCATAATTGTTTTTCAGATGTAATGATACCTACCATCAAATTCTACACATCATTATAATGACTTATCCAGTATCCTATGAATGTGGTCCACTCTACCCCTACTGCACAGTAGAGCGAGTCCTGACCAATTCTTTATTATCATGTACTTGCTAAAACGAGTAACTTGTAATAATTTATATAATACATTTTCAAAATTAAGTATAAAAATTGAAAGTTATTTAACTACAAAAATAATTTTTAATAATTAATAATAATTAGTATGCATCGTGTTTACGTTGGGCCTCTTGTGCACAGGCACAACCTGCAAAATTTTACTCTATATATATAATTAATGTGGCTTATTTATTTACTAAATAACAATATTAATTATTCTTATTCAACTTTTTATCTCCATATTTTGTACAAACTTTATCAGAGAACAATTTGTTGTTTTTTTTAACATATCGACACTTAACTATACTAATGGTACTAATTGTACTAATGAGTATTAACGTCATTAACTGATCGTGGTGTGATGGTAGGTATTATAAATATTATAAAATAATACTATAGCTGAATTACCCAGCTTTGCACGAACCAGTATTGGCCAGGGCATAGTTTTTATTGGAATATTTCCTTTAATTATTTAGAGCCTAATCATGTTTGGTTAGTTTTAAAATTCCAACTATATTGTTAGTTATAAAATAAATACAAACCAAATAGGTTTTAATTCATCAATATGAACCGTTTTACGAATACATCTATTATTCTCGAAATCCAGATAGATCCACTGTTCGAGATAGAACATAAAAAGTTGATCAATTTTTGTCTATTCGCCCGCCCCATAATTAAATCCTGGATATACGCCTAATGTAATTCATCATAAGTAATTACTAATAAAATAAATCATTTAACAAAAAAAATAAAAATTATGCTAAAAAAATTACTTAAAAATAATAGCGAGTATTGTACCATAAGATATATTTTATTAAACATTCATATGAGGAATGTTTAATTTATTAAATACATGATTTTGAATAATCTAAAATACATTGATTGTAGTTTATCTTAGAAATTGATTTAATTAATGCACAAATATGCACAAAATGCACAATAAAAATAAAGATCCGTTTTAATTTATTGAACACTGTTTTTGTATCGATACATTTCAGATTCACAAGCTAATTAATGTATATAAATAATAAATCAATGTTAATATTTTAAAATCATTAATTTTAAAATGCTATAATGACAAATGTTTTTACCTTAGGAATTCGAATGGATTTAATAATCTTATACGCATTTTGTCGTGTAACGGATGACATGATCGACGACGAGCCCGACGTTAATAAACAAAAACTCAAACTGCAGTTGACCGAAAAGTTTATCAACGAACTGTTTGCCGATAGAAAATCGGATTATGAGGTGAAAAAAAAACCTTATTCAGTAAATATTAATTGGACACAATATGAAACGGAATTGACCGATGTGGAAATGTCAAGTTTCCGTGCGTTGGCCAGAATCGCATTTTACTTGCCCCGTAAACCGTTTTATGAGTTAATCGCCGGTTACCAATGGGACATTGATGGCCGATTGGTTCGAAACGAAGCTGATTTAATGGAATACTGCAACTATGTGGCTGGCAGTGTAGGTGTATTATGTGTATTCGTAATGATGTATAGATGTGACGATGAGAAATTCGATCTGGATAACAGTTACGGATATGTAATAGATAAAGCACAGCAAATGGGACGGGTAAGTAATATATGTCTAAACTTTAATTTTTTTAATTCACTATTATATATTTATATGCGTATGGTTTTTTGTCTCTAAGGTCTTACAACTTGTGAATATTGCACGTGACATTGTCACCGACAGTGTTACGTTGGGTCGGTGCTATGTGCCCACCGATTATATGGACGACGAACAAGAAGAATTGAGGATCTTGTGCAATGAAAAAAACCCAAGGTCTCTCGGCGATAATAAGTTAAAAAAATACTCCACGAGGATGATTCAACTGGCCGACAAGTACCAATTGGAATCGGTAGACGCCATTAGATGTTTGCCGCAAGAAACCAGAGGTTCAGTACTAGCTGCCACTGATATTTATCGAGGGAACATCTCTGCTATCAAGTCTAGTCCAACTTATCCGACCAGAGCCGCACTGCCTAAATTACATAAAATATTTATAGGACTTTATTGTTTATACATTAAAAGCAATCGATTTATATTTAACCTATAAAATGTTATCTTTAGATGCATATTGGTATATCTAGTTAAGTTATAACTCATGTTGAGTGGTTTAAAATGTATTTCGAACACTCCAAGTTAGGTATAGGATTATCCATTGTATACAACTTTTAAATGTACCTATATATACACATATTTATTAAGATATTTTTATACTTCGTATATTTTAAATTTTGAGTGAAATAACAAACTACATAATTTTTAAATCAGATATAAATCATTAACGTGATATAATTAATTTATAATAACCTATACATTTTATAATTTATTTATTTTGTGTTCAAAAAAAATAAGACTTAGGTGAATTAATACATGTGAGTCAAATTCACTGATGTGTACACATGAATAATACCTATATTTAAAATATTAGAACGACATTTGTTTTATATAGTATATTTCAAAAATGTATTGTGTTATATCTGAGTATGTATCTTTAGCATGTATATTATAATATGATTTACATTTAAAATTGTTCGTGGTAAATAGATTTTATTAAATTTTAAAAGATGTATGTTTATGTATATTTAGCTATAGGTATATTTATGTTTATATTAAAAATAGAAAAATTTGGAAGTAATTTGTTTAAATTAGAACGCAATGCGATTTTAAAAATAAAATGTTAACAGAATTATTTTAAATGTTGGATATATTTTTACATTGAAATTATAATAAATACATTAATTTCAAAATGACATATAATTTTCGATAATAGTTAATAAAACATTTTTTAAGTACCAACATGATCAACATCAAAAACATTGGATGATTTTATGATGATAAGATTCAGTGAACATTGCATCACTTATTTTAAAATATTTCATCTTTATCATTAAAAAATATGTTTAAATCAATTCATTATATAGTATAAAATATAAATAATATTGATTTCTAAAGAGCTAAAAATATCTCCATTTATATATGTATATTCTTTGGTTGAGCACTTAATAAATCTAAATATAATATACAAATAAATGTTAATAGCTATTGGCTCGACATTAAACTGGGAGTAAAATATTTTTATTTTTCATGAATTTGTTATAGTTTAGACAACACTTTTAAGCGCTCTGATACAATAAATGACATTACGTATTTGGTTACTATAATTATGTCGGGAAAAGAGAATATGTTGTTAAGATAACTTCCATGGAACCACATCATTGAATGATTGTTAAAAACTTGTGACTAACCGCAGTACCATCTGATATTCAAACACTCGTGCAGAGTTTACTTTTTCGTTAAATTTACGCGCACCTCTTGCGACTGATCGGTGAATAACTGCTGTGCATTGGAGTATCCGATAAAAAATATTATATCACAGAACATCAACTACTTATAAATTATTTTTGTAGACTATGGTTTTGTGCAAATCTATCGAGTCCGTCGCTAGCTGTTGCGAGACCTTGGGTGAAAAATACTGTTAGCCGGGTGGCCTTGTTAATAATATAGTGTAATATGCATACAATAAAGCGATAGTGCAAACTACATCTTTCTATGACATTTTATAATAAATTGACAAGTGATGACAGCAAATTGTACGACAATTTTTATAATTAGGTCTGTAAATGCATTATGCCGAATGGACTACGGGTTTCAGCCCCGCCCACGACTTCTAATAGGTTTTTCCCAATTGGTTTTGTATACTTTGACAAAATTGTCTATCCATTCAACTTTGTTTTAACTGGAAACGCATATTTTTGAGTGGTAAATGAAACATATATAAAACAAAGTTTGTCCAAACTATCTTTTCATCTATATAATAGGTAATATTCAGTGAGGAGTTTTTATGAAATAACTGAATATGAAGTATCTAGGTCGTACATTGTAATCTATAATATTTAACGAGAGACAATTTTTGTTTCAAAAAATTTTAACTTATTGTTGAATATTTTGTATTGGAGTATAGAAATTTTGAAACACATATATTACAAATTATTAGTACTTATTCTATAAGAATGCAATCATAATATTTACGTATTATATTATTATAAATTATTTTAACCTTTTATATTTTATTTCATATAATTTAAAAAAATTTTATTTATCAAAAACGTATCTATCAGACAAATTGTGTATTTATATTCTTGTGTACATAAGAAGTGATAGATAAGAATTATGAATATAATATATAGTACATAAGAAGGAGTGTTTTATAGGTAAAACCATGGGTTAGGCCAGTTGAGTCATGGCCTGACCTACCTACTACATTACGTAAATATACAAAATATATAATATTGATACCATAAATAGTATAAAATAATGAAATGTTTTAGATTCTGAATGGAATGATAAATGTATTGATTTTACAATGAAGTGTGTCCTTTTTTTGTGTTTGTCTTCCACAGAAGTTGTTCTTACTTTCATACAAAAATTATTGAAATATAAAGGCACAATTATCTTTTATAAGCCTTTGAAGTATAAATATTGATATAATATTACAATTTTAATATAATATAATATATATACCTATTCTAGATTAATAAATCATCTCCGTTCTAAATCGTTTTTCGTATACAATAATATCTATCATTACATTCAAATTTAACAAATCCATTATAATAACCTATCCTATGAACGAGGTCCACTCCACCCCCTAGTCTGTACAGGGGTTCTCAGCCTTTTTATCATCGAGTACCACCAGACACTTTTATAGTCAATACGCGTATACCACCTCAATACTAAAACTAAATTAGGAGTCAAATTTTTTTAGCGTATATTTTTATTATTCATTCATTTCTTTACATTTTCATTATTTGATATTTATAAAAGTAAAAATCTTAATATTTAGTTAAATCTAAATATTTAAATTTTAAATTACAATTTTTCAATTAATAAAAAAATAAAAATAAAATTAAATAAATAAAATTAATGAGATATTTATTGTTGTTGCTATGATTAGAAACCCCATGTCATCGACATTAAATATTATTTTAATAAAATAATAATTTTATAAAATTAGCTAATATAAAATAAACAAAACTAAATTAAATAATATTGAATGCAAATAGTGATAAAAAAATTTCTTCACGTACCACCTACGAGCCTTCCGCGTACCACGGGTTAGGAACCTCTGCCCTAGAAGATTGAGTCCCCGCCCGGTACTTTTTTTATATTAAATAGAATATGAAATTTAAATTTCGCATTAAAATACTGCCAAAAATGTTCCGTTTATATAAATATAATTATAAACACTTCATATACTTGTCGACTATCATACGCCTATTGAATTTTGTCGATGTTCAATCAAATATTCAAAATAAACTGGATACAAAAAATCAAGAGAAGGACTGCAGTCTTTAGTGACGTTTTGTAACATTTAATTGATATAATTATTTTATTATTAAAAACGGGACAACCATTAAGAAGGCATGGACTCAACGAAAGTTTTCAAAGTATAAATAAAGGATTTTTGCTGGAAACCATAAATCAACTTATAAAATATGATCCTATAATTCAGTCCCACTAGGAAAAAGGCTCAAAAACTAGTAACATTTTTAAGCAGTAAAATACAAAATTATTTTGTCAAATCTCTACATAACTACGTTATATACAAATATTATATCAACTTATTCTTGAAAATTAAAGTGGAAAAAAGTGCTTATTCTAGTAACAAGTGTTTCCTGTGATAGAACATTTCTTAAACTCATTCATATGAAATCCAAATTTAGATCCACTATTGAATAGGACATCTAAACTATGACATGAAATTTTGGAACAATCAATGGCCAATAAGTTAATGTTAAAGTTCATTTCGTATCGTTATCAGTTTACTTATTTATATTTATTTTATTTGATGCCTTAACACAAAACATGTTAACAAATTTGGTTTGTATTATATTAAATAAAAATTTAAACCATATCGTATGTGTTATAATTAGTATATTTTAGATTCTGAACGGAGTGATGGAATCTATTGGTTTTACAATGATGTGTGTTTTTTTTTTTTTTGTGTCTGAGGACACGATTTTTGATAGTAAAAATGCTTCGATTTTCTTAAACAGCAACTTTTCTGTAAGAAAAGTGAATGTAGATGGTAATTGGGCGTGTCAAAAATCAAACTTTTTCAATAATTTTTTAAAAAATCAAAAAAAAAACGATAAAAAAATTACGAAAAAACGGGAAATTTTACGCAAAATCACGTTTTTACAAAATAAATATTTTTAAACTGCTCTAACTCAAAAACAAAAAACCACAACAACATGAAATTTTCACCAAATCTTTATATTGGTGTTCTCTATACATGGTTAAGTTTTCAAATTATTTTGACATATTTTGACTGATTTATAGACAATTTAAATTTTCGATTTTTGTAAGTTTTTTTTTTAAACACCTATAAATTTAATTGGCTGGCCAAAAACTCTCGAAAATTTAATACAATGTTTATAATAAGCCTAACTTATTTTCAATAGAAAATAACGGTAATCGTTACAATCAAATTTTTTTTATAAACTCATAAAGCTCAAATTTGTATAAAATGTGTTAAAATCGCGATAATTTACAAGTTATTTTGTAGTTGAAAATTCATACAATTTTTTGTTTCTACTTAAGGTTCAAAATTTTAACACTAGGTTGTCCATAAGCTAATCTTCAAAAATATATAAAAAAAATTCTACCAGATTTAAGAGGAAAAATTTTATGACTGTTTTAAATTTAAATTTTTACGAAATTGCATTATAATTCAATTTAAATATAAAATACTATATTATTATATA
>JAIPRK010002905.1:0-11362 GCA_025469195.1 Chaitophorus viminalis | reverse complement strand
ATTATTAAATTAAATTCACTTATAACGTTATAATAATATATTGAAATATTAAATATATGTTATCGAAAAATACTATATACTTCTAGGGTGGGCCCAGGGCCCCCACATTCCTAAATCCGGCCCTGGCGAAACCTATCTAATAGTTCGCCCAGTCAAATTGACAAAAAAACAAAAGTTTTTGTCACCCCAAACCGTTACGTTACGCCGTACTCAACACTGATGAAGACAATGTATCCGCCTCACTCACAACTAGCCCCATGGAAGATCCGGACAGTCCACCTCACAAAGTTTAAGACTTAAAGTGCGTAGGTCCTTCTTTCAACATCAAAAACATATCCAACTTCTCAGCATTCAACAACACCCTTAAAAATATCACCGGACTCAATGGATTCACCTGTAAGTCAACTCCGTCATACCTCATTGTACAACCCATCGATCAACTATCTTACAATTCGATAATTGATCATTTACAAGAAACAGACGCTTGTTTCCATACTTTTACTCCCCCAAGCCATCGCACATACAGAGTTGCCATTAAAAATGTACATAATTTTACCTTACACTCAGATATAACCTCTGCTCTTGCTGAATTAGGACATTTAGTTATGAGGGTTAACAATGCCAAAAACAAATATAACTCTTGAAAAATCAATACAAGGTTAGTTGAATATTTTAATTATATTTTTCATTTTTATACCGTATGGATATCCATGTTTTAATTTTCATGAAAAATATAGTTAAGCTCTTAAGATACATTTCTACCATATATAGAGAATACCAATATAAAGATTTGGTAAACATTTCAAGTTGTTGCGGTTTTTCGTTTTTGAGTTAGAGCATTTTAAAAAAATGTAGTTTGTAAAAACGTTATTTTGCGTAAAATTTCCCGTTCTTTTCGATTTTTTAAAAAAGTATTTAAAAAGTTGGATTTTTTACTTGCCCAAGTACCATCTGCATTCACTTTCCTATCAGAAAAGTTGCTGTTTAAGAAAATCGAAGCATTTTTACTACCAAAAGTCGTGTCCTCAGACACAAAAAAAAAAACACACATCATTGTAAAACCAATAGATTCCACTCTGTTCAGAATCTAAAAAAACGATAAAAAAAATTACAAAAAACGAGAAATTATACGCAAAACCACGTTTTGACAAAATACAATTTTTTAAAATGCTCTAACTCAAAAACGAAAAACAGCAAATATTTAAAATTTTCATCAAATGTTTATGCTGACGTTTTCTATACATGGTTAAGTTTTCAAAGTATTTTGACTTATTTATAGACAATTTAAATTTTCGATTTTTGTAGGTTTTCTTTTTTGAAATATCTATAAAATTTATTTGGCAGGCTTAAAACTCTTGAAATTTTAACACAATGTTAATTATAAGTTAAGCTTATCGTAACTAAAAAATATCAGAGATCGTTTTACTCAAATTTTTTTTATAAGCTCATAAAGTTCAAATTTGTATAAAATGTGTCAAAATCAAGGTAATTTGCAAGTTATTTTGTAGATAAAAATTTATAAAATTTTTTCCGTTTATACTTAAGGTTCGAAATTTTAACACTAGTTTATCCATAAGCTACTCTTCAAAAATCTATAAAAAATTTCTACCGGACATAAAGGAAAAAATTTTATGACCGTTTGAAATTTAAATTTTTACGAAATTGCGTACTATTGAATTATATTTCAATTTAAATATAACATAATATATTATAATACACTTGTTCTAGACCAACATATCATCTCCGTTCAGAATCGTTATTCGTATACAATGATACCTATCATTGCATTCAAATTTAACAAATCCATTGTAATAATGACCTATCCTATAAACGAGGTACACTCCATCCCCTACTCTACAGCAGAGCGAGGCCCATCCGGTTCTTTTTTATAGTTGTTGATAAAATAATTTGGCTGATATAAAATACATGAAAATTTAATTGAAGATTTCACTCAAGTTGTTCTTATTTTCGTTCAAAAATTATTAAAGTCCATGGGCACATTTTTTTTATAAGCCTATCAGTTTTTTTTTTATTCAATATTTTCTTAAATATTATCAATGTTTCAAGGTAAATGATATTAACCAAAAACCATATACTTCTACGAGCATAACAAATACACAAACTATACCAGAAGATGTATTTAAAAATAATTTAACTACGGAATTTATAACTCCTCAAAAACAAAATGTATTTAGTGAATTATATGAAATTCAATGAGCACAATTAGAGGGTAGACGTATTGTAGACCTCAAACATCTTTTTAAATCTATACAGTCTATATGCCATGATGGATTTGAATGTTCTTTTAAAGATTTAGATTTTGAAAAAAAAAATAAGAAAGGGATATTATAGTACGTTTCAGTTCAAATGTAGAGTGTGTAGAGACTGTCAAATGTTATTTTAAAATAATAATTACAATTTGTTTTACTAATAGTTGAGTATTATATACCTATATATCTACATTACAAATTAGTTTTACAATTTTTGTTTTTGTTAAGAAAGATAATGGGATGGATTTATTTAAAACTTGATATTCAGTATACAAATATATAAACGTATTTTCAAATTATATAATATGCTATAATTATTATTTACGACCTTATCTCGATATCATTTTTTAAAGATGATATAGTAAAATATTAATACCAAATCCGCTCTCATAACTTTTTGTTTTTTATAGACGAACAAAATCACGTGCCTGATTTAAAAAGATTAGGACTTTGGGATGAAATTTGTAGAGTTAGAAATGTATTAGTTTACCATATTGAAAGTTTAATGTATAATTACAATAATAATGCAGCTGAATTATACAACTCTATTCTAGCTAAATTTGTGGGTGGTAAGCGAGTTAATTTTTCCCTGAAAGGTTCATATGAGTTGAGATGTAATGCTGTGGTAACCGCATATAACTCTGGAGCCAACCGACTCTCAATATTTAATAAGCACGTTACAACTAAAAGTCCTGGTCAATTTACAAAGCGTTTCATAAAGAAGTATAAAAAATCAGATTGTCAGAGAAGACGTCGCCGTCTTTTTAGTACACCTATAAATAGATCAACCAAAAAAATGTCTGCCGGACCCGATGAAGAATATGGAAATGTAATAAATGATCATGATCCATTGTTGAATTTAACAAACACTGAGTACTGTCAATTAGAAACCATGTTTTTAAATAAGTTAAAACTAACAGAAAATGAAATTTGGACGTTGGAAGATAGAACAAAAAGACAACACCAATGTAATGAGTGGCATTTAGAACGTAAAAAACGGTTGGTATTGTCGTACTTATGTTATTTAATTTATAAATGACATATTTTATATTTTACAATTATTTTTCATTTATTCATTTGTTTTTAATTGTATAGACTAACAGCATCATTATTTGGAAAAATATGCAAATTAAGAGAATTTACTTCACGTGTTAATACCATAAACCAAATATTATTTGAAACATTTAAAGGTAATGCAGCTACTCGGTACGGAATAGAGCATGAAATGTTTGCCATTGAACTACTGGAAAACAAAATCAATAAAAAAATTGTACCATCAGGATTGATGGTAGATTTAAATCACCCATTCCTAGCTGCATCACCTGATGGTTTGATTGGATCAGATTCGCTAGTTGAAATAAAATGCCCAGCAAGTGCCAAAGATATGACGCCAGAAGAAGGAATCATTAATAAAAAAAATTAAAAGTTGTAAAATAATAAATGAAAAACTGCATTTAAATAGAACAGATAACTACTATTATCAAGTGCAGGGTCAACTTCACATTGCTCGTAGAATGTATTGTTATTTTTGTATTTGGACACCAAAAGGTATTTAAACAATTTGTATAAATAATTTATAATTAATTATCTAATTAAATTTATTAATTTATACTTTTTAGGGCTTTTATTCGAAAAAATTAAAAGAGACTAGACTTTTTTGAGTGAAAAAATGGTATCTCAGCTCACCACATTTTATATAGACTTTCTGTTGAAGGAGTTAATAAAAGAAGAATTAAAATAAAACATTAAAAACATACAAACATATAACTAATACAAATAATTGTTTGTTCAATTTTACTATTAATTTGATTTTTTTTATGTTTACCATACATTAAAATTAAATAACACTACATTTTAATCTATACCCTAAAAAAATTGTATGTGTAAAAAGAACGGACTATAATAAGTACATACTACATAGTAGTTGGTCATCAATAGTAATAAATACAAAATAAGGCTGCAACTTGTTTGCGCACATTTTATAATTTTTACCTGAAAAATCGGAACTCATTTGCACACACGGTTATCCTAAGTGTACAACTGGTTTGCGCAAATGAAAATAAGACTATGTTACAACACAAAACTGCTCACACACGACTGTCTATTTGACAATCTATCGTAATCAGATTATACATTTGGCGATTAAGATTAAACGTTTGAAGTATGAACTTGGAGTATGAGTTTATGTACGATACACGATTTTGGTGCTTTTGTACGATACGACTTTTTTTTTCTTATCTCATTTTGGCGCTTATGTCTTCCACCAGAAAATAACTATATTTAGTAGGCAATGATAATCATCGATAAAGAGTACGGAAATGTTATTAAATTCCTTACAATCAGTACGTCTCGAGAATTTATAGCGTGCATACATAGAATTTGTAACTCTTACCTATATTTACTGAACATGGATTTAGAAATTAGTGAAGTTTTTGAATCGTGACGTGGAAATATTTGTATTAGTGTAAATAATTTTAAATTCACCAAATACCGTGTTTTAAAAATTGGTGATTTTTATTTTCGTTGTACCAATAAAAAATGCAACGGTTTGTATGTTGTAAATAAACTATACAACAAATTTATTCGAGTTATAAATGATCAAAGGAAACATAGTGAGTATTCATAAAATGAAATTGAAAAGGAGATGATTCGCAGTGTTGTGAATCGTAAAACTGAAACACAACTACATATACAACCGAGTAAGATAATAAGACAAACACTTCATTTAAACCAAGGTAATAATCTAAAACATGGTGATATTCATTTACTAAGAAATTCTATGTACGCCGCCAGAAAAAAACAGTTTCCAACGCTTCCAAAAAATGTAAATGAAGCAATTAATCAGATTAGGAAAATGCAAGAAAATTTGTTATTTAAAGGTGAACAGTTTATGTGTTTAAGTAATGACGAAAATGTAGTACTTTTAACTTGTCCGAAAAATTTAAGTGTTTTATGTAATGCTCAACCCGTTTTTGGAGTCGGTACATTTGATTACTGTCCAAAATTGTTTAACCAGTTATACACGATTCATATTTATCAAAATCATTTTTATGTGCCTGTAATTTTTTGTTTTTTGAAGAGTAAGTCAATTTCAACGTATAATACAATGTGGATAACAATTCAGGATCTATGTGTTCATACGCTTAACCAAGAACTAAATATTAAAGAGTTCCATGTAAATTTTGAGATTTCCGCACACAATGCTTTACTAAATCTTTATCCCGACTGTAAAATTGTGGCTTGTACTTTTCATTTAGCTCAAAGTTGGTTTCGGCACATTCAAAGTAACAAACAACTATTACTTGAATATAATAAAAAAAAATCCAATATTGGGAATTGGCTTAAAAGTTTTTTTGGTTTGCCGTATTTACCCCCAGAAGAAGTAGAAGATGCCTTTACACAATTAATATCAAATTGCCCGTCGTCAGATTTCTCATTTCCGACTACGTTCTTGAAACATATATACTTCCCGATTCAACATTTAATCCTATGTTATGGGTAGGACATCCAAAAGACGAACCTCGAACTACAAACGGTGCAGAAGCATTTCATAGACATTTTAACCAACAATTTTACTCTCCACATCCCCACATACACCAAGTAATTGACGTAATTCTTAAAATACAAACGGAATCAGAATTAAAAATAACATCAATTAACAAAAATATAAATAATTATCGCCGTAAGGAGTCAATAAAATCAGTCGAACATCGCATAAGCTTATGGACAAAATATAGATCTGGCGAAATAGACCGAATGAAATACTTAAAAATAATGAGAAACTGTTTTTACGGAAAATAGTTTCCTAATCATATCGACTATAGGTCTATATCACTATATTAAAATTAAAATTAACACATTTTACATAAACATTATATTATATGCATTTTTATCATAATTTATTAACAATTATTATTAATAATAAGCAAGTATTAACATGCATTTTTAACCACACCTATGAATATATTCATAAACGGTCCTAAGTCTGTTAAGTGAAAAGGAAAATGTATGTAGGTACTTTAATAATTTACTTATTAAGAGGTTATTAAAAGGTCAGGCCAAAAGGTAACTGTGCGCAAACCATGTGCATGTTTACGGCTCAACTGTTCACAAACGAGTGGTAGTTTTGTGCCCAAAAAAGTTGTCTTTTTGGTATTTGTGCGCAAACCAGTACCGCCCCAAAATAATAGGTATACTCAATATTAATACCTACAGATACAATATTTATTATAATTTTTGTGTAAATATCATTCATTTGTTCACGATACTTGCAGGCTTTGGTCATGTCCTGGATACGGTTGTTGCCGTATTGCCTCAAAATATTACCTTTTGGAAAATTGATTATTTGATTTTTATGTGTAATATTTTATATTTACAATTTACATTAACTTTTAGTGCCGGATCACACTATGCGTTTTGTCGGTTGCCGATTAATACAGTCCCGATAAACCACAATCTCGAAAACTGACCACACTACGCGGTTTATCGGTTGCCGGTTAAAAAAAGCGCGGCAAATATTTTAGTTTAAAATATTGTTATTTTAAATATCAGGCTATATTCTGACTGGTTTCAATGCAATTTATTGTGCTGATACAGATAACTATATTATTATATTATACTGGTATAAATTAATAAGAAACTATAATATTTTATATGTAATACCTATCATATTTTAAATTATTTAATTTCGACGAAATGTTTAAATGTGCATGATTTCACCTATTATGGTTATGATAGAATATTATAACGTAATAGACTATTAACTGTATATGAGTACCTACTTAGTACCTAAGTAAGATTTACAGTTTGCCTTTTGCTGCAAAAGTGTTCGGATGTGTTATTTGCTTTATCACGTAATAAAAATATTTCAAAATATTACTATTTAAATTATTCCGAATTTGCCAATAAATTAAAATACGAATATCATAAATAAAATTTTAGTAAGTTTTTTTAAAATTGTATCCCAGTGTACTATGTAATGTTCTATTTATAATATAAGTAAAGCAATTTAATATTAATGTAGAATTCCATTAAAAATGAGTTCACTCGCGGAAATCCTTTGTTTGGCTGAAGCTGCAGGTGAACTTGATAAATCAATTCCATTAAAACGTAGAAGGTACTGGGACCATCCACTTAATAGTAGTCGAGAGAGTGATATGCGATTTACTACATTTTTCAATGATATTAAAAAATATCCAGAAAAGTTTTACGACTACTATCGTATGTCAGTTTTGTTATTTGTAGAACTGTTAGAAAAAGTGAGGCCAAATATTACCAAAGAGATCACACATCTACGATATCCAATAAGTCCTGAAGAAAGATTGACGGTGACATTAAAGTATGTTTTACAAGGGAGTTTAATAAAAGGAAAATATAGTTATTATAAATAATATAAAAGACATCGAAATATTGACTTTTTTCATTCATGTAATGTTTTATTTTAAAATACAATATTAATCATGCATCGTTACTGGTCGATCAAAAGTACCTTTATATACTGTTGCGTGCCCACGACTCAAGGGTATAGTCGTGTTTGATGTTGGAATAAGGAAGATAAATAATATACTCGATATGAACTTATTATAATTTTATTGTAAAATTATTCTAAGTTCAAACAATTAATTTTGTTACATACAAAAATATTCTAAGTCCAAAGATTTAATTTAAAATACATACAAAAATATTCTAAGTCCAAACATTTAATTTATTAAACAAACTAGCGTGAAGGTGCTTGCTATTGAACGGACTAAAATACATCTGAATATGGTCTGTTTGGGACCTCCTTATATACCCCGAATCCGTGAGATAATCGAGTCTCTCTCATATTATTCCGAGAATTAGTTATCTTTAGTGACAGGATGTGGTTAATATGTATTTACTTCTACAATATATGCTATATATGATAAAATCTGTCTGGTTATTAGGCGTCAGATATGTATTACATAGTATATATATGCCATATGTCACACACATACATACACTTATACACTATCATTGTGTGTGTGTGGTTTCTTCTCACTGATTTTATCAATTATTTGTTCTAACCGCACCTGCGTGGGTAGATGATAATTTAATATATTAACATTATTTAATATATTATTATTTAATATTATTTCTATCTCATGCGTAACCTAGTTAATGTAGCATTTGACATTTTATTTATTAATTCCTTCCAATATCTATTACATTGTTCTAACCACACCATGCCTGCTACTGCATATCCTACAATTGTTATATTGTTATAGTTATGGGTAATTCTGATATGAATCTCCCCCTGTGATTGTTCCGTGAGGACCTACATTTATGTACGTCCGTAACAATACCTTATATACCTAGTTAAATAATATTTAATCCTTAAATACTTTAATTTCAATTAAATTATACAATAACATTTGATCGTACAAAATTATAATAATTATTTATTTAAAATACGAATATAATATTAAAACAGAACTTTATGACTTTTAACTTTTAAATTAAAAATTTAATTTTTATGTAACTTATATAATATAAACTAATAATAAAAACAAAATACAGGATAACATAACCTACTTGGTTGATTAATGAATAATGATATTCAATTCTAATTAAAAAATAGTTTTTAAAATTTATTGAATACAAAGTGGAATATAATATTCTAATAAATGTATATCAATATATACATATGTTATATTATGCTTATGAATTGTCAGATGGTGGAAGTTGCGAGTTTGGTATATATTGGTGTCCTTGAATACTGGCGTGTTCTGTATTAGAGTATTGTGAGTTAAGATCGTTTATAGACATTTCACTATGTGCCAACGATGATTGCTGTTGAGGTGCGTTTGGATATGGCTGATATGAATATGGATATTGCATATTAAAAGGAATGTTTTGAGTCACAAGGTAATAATATGTAGGGTATGGACCAGAATTTGAATGACCGAGTGTAGTTTGTGATTGAGTAATATCTTTCAAATATTTGCGAGCAAAAATTTGAAAATCTAATTTTTGATCATTGTTTAATTTTTTCAAATATGGAAGAAATGACATTAATAAGTGTCTATCTGGATCCGAATCTTTTCATTATTTTTTTTTAAATGTTCGATCAAACTACTTTGGAATGGTGTTATTTTGGTTTTATTATGTTTATGCGTTTGGAAATCTACCTCAGAGACTTCAGAAATATCATTATCCGTATTATCGACTATATTATCGTCCGCACTATGTCTTGAATCATCTTCTACTGCTTCGAAATTACCAGTTGTTCTACAAATTAATTATATAAAAATCCTGTTAGAGATAAAGAATGCGTATAAAAAACATTTTATCAACTTATAATTATAAAGCTTTAGTTTTAGATTCTGATGACCGATAAATGTATTATGATAGGAAACTGAATGCCATTGGTGCATTATAGAGGTCGAAAGTAAAAAATGTCCAATATTTTAAAATTTCAAAAACCCATTAACACAATTTTTTTAATTTTTATAGACATAGTACCTACTTACTTTCTTTTTTTATGTGTGATATTTAAAAAAAACAAAGTTTCAGCGTATGCATATGGTTTTCTTTTAATTCTCTCTGATCCACTTCTTATATTTTTTTCTTCCGATATATATTTATTATATGCATCACGAATATGTCTCCATTTTTTATTCTTTAATTCATTAACTAAATAGGTATAATATAAATAATTTATACTAATTCAAATTCTGTGATAGTGATGAATATAGTTTTTAATATAATATGATTATGAAATTGCTTATTTTAAGTCTTAAAAAAAATAAAAATAATCTAAAAAGTCTAAAAATATCATCATACTTTGGAATTATAGTGATCATTTATGAGTATATTATATAGAAGTATACCTATATACCTAAATAGTACCTATTATATATTATACAATTGTATATAATTATTAATATATTTTATTATTTTTATACATATTATACTGTTAAAAAAAAAATTAAATTCTTATATAATTTAAAAAATAATTTTAAAAGTTACAACAATATAACTGATTTTGTGTAAAAACAGCATTATTTAAACGTTTATTAAACTTATTACTAAAATACTTTTTAAATTTGAACCGATATTTATTAACGGGAATTCATTTTTCTGCCTTACATTTTGATTTTCCTATTGGTAAAACAACTATCAACCAAATCGTCTGTGAAACTTGTAAAATATTATGGTCAGTGTTACAACCTACAGAAATGCCGGAACCAAACAGAGAAAAATGGATTGAAATTTCGGAACTTTATTAAAAAAAAAACAAATTTTCCAAATTGTTTCGGGTCCATCGATGGTATAACACATAAGATGCAGAAACCCAAACAATTCCTAGTCTCTTTTTTATAATTATAAAAAGTACTTTTCAGTCGTACTTATGGCAGTGGTAGATGCAAATTTAAATTTTATTTTTATCGATGTTGGAGCGTACAGGCGCGAAGCTGATTCAAACGTTTTTCGACAAAGTGTGTTTGGGAAAAAGTTATATACAAATCAACTCCAAATTCCTGATCCGGTATTGTTGCCATCAACAAAAAATAATATACAACCATTTGTATTTGTTTCTGATGAGGCATTTGGAATACACACAAATTTATTGCGACCATATCAGAATATTTAATTATAGGTTATCGAGAGCAAGGCGTACCGTGGAGTGTGCTTTTGGAGTATTGGCCAACAAGAGGAATGTATTGCATACGGCTAATCTAGTAGAACCCGATTTTTGTGATCACATCATAAAAGCATGTTGTATTTTGCATAACTTTGTTAGAAAGAGAGATGGATGTAATTATGATGAAAATACTGAAGATACGGCTTATATAAATATCTTAGACGATTTTGAAGGACATGGCAGGCACGTAAATCGTAATGGGATGGAAATTAGAGACAATTTTACGAATTATTTTATAAATAAAGGGGCTGTGCCATTTCAATATAGAACAACAATTTAAATTATGACAAATGTGCGTAGACTATAGTTATTATTCAAACTTTGATTAACTATTTTCTAAATATTCTTTTTTAAATAAAATTAGTGAAATTGTATTTTTATTTGTCATAACTTATGATAAAGAGTTTGTTATTACCTATATATAATA
>JAIPRK010002904.1:0-11371 GCA_025469195.1 Chaitophorus viminalis | reverse complement strand
TTTATATTTGATGATGTAATTTGCGATAATCAGACACCTATTCGTGATTACTTCAGTATGGGAAGGCATTCTGGGGCTAATTCAATATTTTATTTAGCACAAACATACTCGAAAATACCAAAACAGCAAGTGAGAGACAATGCAAACTTTTTAGTAATATTTAAACAAGATGATAAGAATTTAAGACATATTTTCAATGACCATTGTTCTGCGGATAAGGATTTTTCAGAATTTCGTAAACGATGTCATTTATGTTGGAACAAAAAAGATTATGGATTTATTGTTGTTGATAAAACTCGTGAAATGGATCAGGGAAGATATAGATATGGTTTTTATATATTTATAAATATGAAATAAATAATATAAAAGATATAAGTAGCTTTAGTAATATTCAGGCGGTCTCATACAGTTTATAATTAATGTTAAATTATGGACGGTGAAAAAGTTTTGTTAAATAATTTAATATTATGTGAAAGAAATATTAAACGTAAAGTAATGGATATGAAACGTAACGTTATAGATTCTGATAACTATTTCCGTAAAACATTTAAACCGAACTTGAACCATTGAACACACTATCTAATAATATAACTAATGTCTCCCATGATTCCTCAATTAAACAGTTAAATGCAGAAGTACATAACACTAGTGATGAAGACGATGATGAGACATTATTAAATACAGCATTTAATAATTTTTTTAACACACGTCCTCAATCACGACGTTATGATAGATTATACGGTTTATATTATGATAGAGCTAGTGATCAACTAAAGATATCAGATTTTCCCGTTTCTTTTAGTCATGGTAACTTACAAATACTCGATAATTACTACCCATGGACTATTGGTCTTTGGTCTCTATTATGTGAAAAAAAACCTAAAAATACAACTATAGAAGATATGGAAACATATTATAATATTTTAGAAACTACAAAAGTTCATTTCAAGCCCGACGGAAAACCGAAGACTTCGAGGTTCTTTAAATGCATGAACGTCATAAGGCCTCTATATGATAGAATGAAAATGGAGGAAAATCAGTTAAACGCTGAAATAATTAAAATTAATCGTATGAAAGAAAAACCTAACTTAAATTTAAAGCCATTTGGTGATTATTTAATCAATGCAAGTACTAAACGAAGTAAAATTCATGATAATACAACAATAGTAAATGAACCATTTGATTTTAATTCTACAATGAACAGTCATGCAATTGAGGAACCACCAACTGATGAATTAGTTAAGTTTAGTTTATCGCCATAGGTTAAAAAGGGTTCAGGTTTGTATAAAGACTTGATTCCTAATACACAGCTAGTTTATTACGATGATCGAAATTAATTAGTTGAAAGATTAAATCTATTAAAAACATCCCAGACTGCTGGGAACACTGGTGTTAATAATGAAATAATCTTTATATTAGAAGAATTACATGAAAGAAATCTGATAGTATAATGTCTATGCTAGAAAGTATTGCAAACGAGTTACATCGACCAGCAAGGAAAATATTTCCTCGACGGTTTGTTATAACACGGTTTAAGGATGATCTTTGGCAGGCCGATTTAATGGATATGCAATTACATTCTAGAAAAAACAATGGTTTTAAATATATTCTTATTGTTATAGATACCTATACAAAGTATGTTTGGGTACAAGCTTTAAAAAATAAAAGTGCTAAAGACGTTACTTTAGGTATGCATAAAATATTAAAATTAAATCAACCTAAATTATTGCAAACGGATAATGAAACTGCATTCTGTAATAAAGAGTTTCAAGTTATTTTGAAACAGTTTAATATTAAACACTATTCAACATACACGAGTATAAAGGCTGGAATGGTTGAACGTGTTATAAGAACATTAAAAAATAAAATATACATACATTTTACAGCAATAAGTTCATGGAACTGGTATAACTCAATATCAAAATTAAGAGATAGTTATAATAATTCAATTCATACCACAATTAAATGTACACCTCAAGAAGCTCGAACAAAATCGATAAAACCTCAATTTAATCATGAAAAATCAAGAAAACCCAAGTTCAAAATAAACGATAAGGTTAGGATTTCAAAACACAAACATTCTTTCGCTAAGAGTTATACACCTAATTGGACTACTGAAGTATTTCAAATTGCAAAAATATTGCCGACAAATCCGATTACATATGAATTAAAAGATTCGGCAAATAATATAATATCAGGTTGTTTTTACGAACAAGAAATTCAAAAGACTAAATTTCCGAACACATTTCTCATGGAACGTCTTATAAGAAAAAATAAGAATCAAATGCTTGTTAAATGGTTAGGTTTTGACTCAAGTCATAACTCTTATATTAAATCAAAAGATATTTCAATATAAAATACTAAACTTGTATACTTTATAAAATATAAATATGTTAAATTGTAAATATGTAAAATGTTAAACTAATTTATTTAAGATATATCAAAAAATTGAAAATATTAAACTAATTTATTTTAAAAATAAAAAGAAGCCAAATTCCGTAAATTTACCAGGGCTTTTCTACCTCGAAAAACAAAACTGAAAAAACCATGGTCAGAACATACAAATTACTATTGTTTCTTCCCCCCCATCACCAATCTATGCGTGTCCATTATATCTTAGACCGTGATTAGAATTAATGTATAAAGAATTTCACACAATCAAGCAATAATAATTAGATTATAATATACGTAATATATTTATACATCTAATATTAATTTTAAATATATAATATAAAATATTAAATAAGTTATGAACATAATTCGCAATAACAATAAAATGATTTTACAAATTATAAATGTAAAAATGAAAAAATCATTCGTGATTCATGAATATTTTATAATTAAAATTGTTATTCAAAATCAATTATTTTCAACAGAACGTCCTCGTAGAGTCCACTAGACAATTCCTGGAAGGAAAAACGACTATAAAATGATTTAATTTGCAAACTAAGTATAATACAATTAAATAAACAAAAAACTCACTTGAATAGCAAACTTCAAACTTAATTTGTTTGTCTTATTATAAACTGTTATTATACCTTGAAGGTCAACTTCCGATCTGGTCACATGGATTCTTATTATTGCACGGTGGTCCGATCCCAGCATAGACATAGCACTGATTAAACGGTTTGTAAAATATGATTCTTTGTTATCAATAAATTGAACTGAAAATCCAAACATTAATACTATTGGATTTACAATGATATGTGTTTTTTTTTTTTTTGTGTCTGAAGACACGATTTTTGATAGTAAAAATGCTTTTATTTTCTTAAAAAGCAACTTTTCTGAAAGAAAAGTGAATGTAGATGGTATTTAGGCGAGTCAAAAAAACAACTTTTTCAATACTTTTTTAAAAAATCGAAAAAAACGATAAAAAAATTACGAAAAAAATGGGAAATTTTACGCAAAATCACATTTTTACAAAATACATTTTTTTAAAATGCTCTAACTCAAAACGAAAAACCACAACAACTTGAAATTTTCACCAATTTTTTATATTGATGTTCTCTATACATAGTTATGTTTTCAAAGTATTTTGACATATTTTGACTTATTTATAGACAATTTAAATTTTCGATTTTTTTAAGTTTTTTATTTTGAAGTATCTATAAAATTTATTAGGCAGACCAAAAATTCTTGAAAATTTTATACAAGGTTTATAATCAGTTAAACTTATTGTAACTGAAAAATATTGGAAATATTTCATTCAAATTTTTTTTATAAGCCCATAAAGCTCAAATTTGTATAAAATTTGTTAAAATCACGATGATTTGCAAGTTAGTCTGTAGTTGAAAATTCAATCAATTCTTTTTTTTACATTAAATAGGAGGGCACCTTATAACAATTCGTAGGTCATGTACTAGTATTCATCTGCACCTGTGAATGTAAGTGCTTTCTTAGAAGTAGCAATTTAAACTATAAAATATAAATAAAATAACTGTCAAGTAATGATGATGCTAATTATTTAATAAATACAATAAATAAAACACTTTTAGATTGATTTTGTTTATTTTTTATTATAACCAATAGGTACCTATAAAAAATACATACATACTAATGTTACACGTTTTATTAAGATTATGTTCATGTAGTTATTTTGTTTGTCGTTTAAAACGTAAAATATTTATTGTAAAAGTGTCTATATATGATAATGGTTAGTAAATGTACCTGTTTTAATAAAAATTATTGTCAATAATTATGAAATTCAAAAATGCATAGTTATATACGTTTGACCCATATAAATAACCGAATACAAATAACTGGATGGGCTTCGTTCTGCTATACAGTTGGGGACGGAGTGCACTTCGTTCATAGGATAGGTCTTTACAATGGATTTGTTAAATTTGAATGAAATGATAGGTATCATTGTATACGAATAACGGTTCTGAATAGAGATGATATGTTGGTCTAAAATGGGTATATAGTAATATAGTATTTAATATTTAAATTGAAATATAATGATATAGTATCCAATATCATAAAAATTTAAATTTCAAACGGTCATAAAAATTTTGCTTTTAAGTCCAATAGAAACTGTTTTATAGTTTATTAAAGAGTAACTTAAGGATAACCCATTTTTTTAAAATAATAAAATAACTTGTAAATCATCGTGATTTTAACATATTTTATACAAATTTTAAATTTATAGGCTTATAAAAAAATTTGAGTAAAACGATTTCCGATAATTTTTAGTTACGATAAGTAACTTAGAGTTAACCTTTTAGTAAATTATAACATAAATTTTATAGATATTTCAAAAAAAAAAAAACTTATAAAAATCGAAAATTTATATTGTCTATAAGTAAGTCAAAATACTTTGAAAATTTATCCATGTATATAAAAAGCCAATATAAAGATGACAATTTCATCAAGTTTTTGTAGTTTTTCGTTTTAGAGTTAGTGTATTTTAAAAAAATGTATTTTGTCAAAACGTGGTTTTGCGTTTTTCTTTCTAATTTTTTTCTAAATTTCCCATTTTTTTCGTAATTTTTTTATCGTTTTGGTCAACGCTTTTAAAAAGTTCTGAAAAAGTTGGAATTTCTACACGCCCAAGTCACGTTCCTTTCAGAAAAGATGCTGTTTAAGAAAATCGAAGCATTTTTACTTCTCCAAAACGTGATGAGAGGAAAAAAAACACATCATTGTAAAATCAATAGATTCCATCACTCCATTCAGAATCTATAAGAAGTAGCTACCGTAAGGCTGTTCGATTTTTTTGATTAATCGAATATTAGGATCATTAATTTTTTCCATTAATTATTTTATAGATTTTATAAAAACCTATTAATCGCCGGATAATCGAAATTCAATTAACCAATTAATCGAATTTCCGATTAATCAAATAATCAAAATAATCAAATTTTCGATTAATCAAATAATCGAAATAATCGAATCTCCGATTTTAATAAAGTAGACTAAACGTTGTTTTGATGGTTCGAATGAATTTCTATTTTTAGCACTCTGGGAATTTTGTATTCTAATAATAAATGTGTTTGTGTTTACTATGGTTGATATGCGTCTATCTTATCTTACGTCTGCATTCTGCATCTGTGCTATTAATGTATTAACCATAACTTCTATGATGTTGCCCGGATTTTGTCATTCGTATTAATCGTATTTCGATTTTAGTTATAGTTCTGGTTATATTTATTTTTAGTCTTATAAACTATAAAATGCTTTATTTTAACTTACAAATATTCTCAGACTAAATAATCCTTAAAATATGTAATTTTCTCAATTCATACTAATAAATAATAATATAGATTACCTGATTACGTGTTTAAATTTTAAATCTGTGCTGAATGCTAAAATGATGTTTTGAGTTCAATAATTCAAAATTTAAAATTGTGTAGAAGGTAAAAAATCAATTTATCAATTATAAAAAAATCGATAAATCGGTTAATTAATAATTAAAAAAAAAAAATCGATTAATTGGTTATTCAGACATTAAAAAAACCGATTATCGATTAATCTATCGTTAAAAATCGATTTTTGGAATGAATATTAATTTTTGATTATACGAAATAATCGATTAAAATATGAAATAAATAATCGATTGGTAAAAAAAAATAATCGACCATCCCTAAGATACCAAATTTAATTCAAGTGGATTAAAGTAATTTTAGTCTCATTAATGCCCTGTAATTCATCACGTGTGTGATTTCAATCAATTAAATAAATAAAATTTAACAAATAAATCTATGGACCAATCTTGGACCATATTTTACTAGTAGCCGTAACATCAATTGACTAATGTGTTGGGATGATGCGATGATGCGATTATCCCATTGCAGTGATGTCATTACAAGTGAATTAAATTATTGTTAATACTAATAATATGACAAATTTAACATAAATTATAATACCAATATTCAATACAGCTTTTTTATATTTTGTCATTTAAAATATTAACCACTATTCAAACTAATATTATCATGTAACAGTAAGAAAAAAAAAGGTTCTCAATCATCGTAAATGAGATAATGTTTCAAATATAATAATGTATTTAGAATGCAAAATTATATCATCATTTATAATAAAATGCTAAGATACATAATACTTATGTTATTGTTTCTTCCCCCTTCCCCAATCACCAATCCATGCGTGTCCATAATATCTTAGACCGTGATTAGAATTAATGTATAAAGAATTTCATACAATCAAGCAATAATAATTAGATTATAATATACATAATTTATTTATACATCTAAGATTAATTTTAAATGTATGATATAAAATATTAAATAAGTTATGAACATAATTCGCAATAACAATAAAATGATTTTACAAATTATAAATGTAAAAATGAAAAAATCATTCGTGATTCATGAATATTTTATAATTAAAATTGTTATTCAAAATCAATTATTTTCAACAGAACGTCCTCGTAGAGTCCACTAGACAATTCCTGGAAGGAAAAACGACTATAAAATGATTTAATTTGCAAACTAAGTATAATACAATTAAATAAACAAAAAACTCACTTGGATAGCAAACTTCAAACTTAATTTGTTTGTCTTATTATAAACTGTTATTATACCTTGAAGGTCAACTTCCGATCTGGTCACAAGGATTCTTATTAGTGCATCGTGGTCCGTTTCGAGCCCAGCCATATTTCTTTTTAAGCAGTTTGCGAAATATAATTCTTTGTTATCAATAAATTGAACTGAAAATCCAAACTTTAATACCATTAATATGAAAATACATTATTAACGTATATAGTATTAACTGTAAATAACATATTCTATATTAAAAAATTAAACTCTGTATTAATATGTACTATGTAAGTACACGTGAACTACTATTTTTATAGTGCAAAGGCCAGAGAGGCTGAAGTACTTATTATGATAATATACACACACTTTTGTTACTTGTTTATCATTATTGTACTCCGTGCAATAGACATTTCAGAAAGTTTAAGAACATTTTGAAGGTACATTTTTGTTGGCATTAATTGGTATTTGAAGTGTTTTGTTATAAAATATATCGTTTTATTTTCGTAATACTTGTTAACATGTTTTGATGAATAAAACATACTTGATTTCATAACCCTGCAGTTTTGTATTAATTGTTGTGTGCTGTTTACATTTTTAAATGACATCATAATATGGATTACATAAAAAACTAAGTTGAACAATTCACAAAGTCGACGATAGTATTTAACCTCATTTTGTACACATATTACAGAAAATATGAAATTTTATACGCACTGATGGACAGTAGACCCATAAGGATAGAACCGGAAAATTTCTTTTTGATCGACTGTTCGATGGAATTGGGAGATAGTTTCTTGTATTCGTCAAAGACACGTTTCAAGTGTTCATAACTTTTATTAACCAAAATGTGAATGAATGTCGATATAGCCGTGTCCTTTCTCTCTTTTTCTGCATCATATAAAGCTATAGCATCTGATTTCAAGACATCCTCGTTTAAATCTGATGATTCATCCCGGTTTCCCTGTGAATTTATAAAAGCTTTAAATTAGAAAATTCAAAAAAAAAATTAATTTTCAATTTTATTTATTTTATATCTTTGTCACCTGTGGTTCACATATTATAGGTTTTTTAAAACGTTTTCTCTATATTATTTATAACATTAAAATAATTTTAGATTTTGAATGGAGTGATGCAATATATTGATTTTACAATGATGTGTTATTTTCTGTTTTTTGTGTCTTAAGGCACATTTTTTGGTAGTATTAATGATTCTATTTTCTTAAACAGCAACTTTTCTGAAAGGAAAATGACTAAAAATGGTAGTTGGGCATTCAAAAGTCAATTGTTTTCAATACTTTTTAAAAGCGTCGAAATAAACGATAAAAAAATAAAAAAAACTCAAAAACAAAAAACCGTAACAACTCGAAATTTTCACCAAATCTTTGTATTTGCATTATAGACAATTTGAAATTTCGATTTTTGTAAGTTTTTTTTTTTAAAATATCTATAAAATTTTTTTGGCCGTCCGCAAACTCTTGAAAATGTATTGAAGGATTAATTATAAGTTATCCTAAATGTAACTAAAAAATATCGGAGATGGTTTCGCTCAAATTTTTTTTTTAGAAATCCCTATAGTTCAAGTTTTTATAAATTGTGTCAAAATCATGCTAATTTGCAAGTTATTTTGTAGATAAAAATTCATAAAATTTTTTCTGTTTATACTTAAGGTTCAAAATTTTAACACTAGGTTGTCCATAAGCTAATCTTCAAAAATATATAAAAAAAATTTCTACCGGGCTTTTATGACCGTTTGAAATTTAAATTTTTACGAAATTGCATTATAATTCAATTTAAATATAAAATATTATATTATTATATACACATTTTTGACAAACAAATTAACTCCGTTCAGAATCGTTATCCGTATACAATGCTATCTATCATTGCATTCAAACTTAACAAATCCATTGTAGTAATGACCTATCCTATAAACGAGGTGCACTCCACCTCCAACTGTACAGCAAAGCGAGTCCCACTCGTCCTTTTTTATTATGACAATGAAATAATGATTTACCGACATGTTCAATGATATCGTTATAAATGTAGATACTGCAATTTGGACTTTAAAAACTATTGAAACATCAGTTAATATAACTTTGACTCGCATCTACACGTGAAATCGAAATTTAGGTATGTTACGAGGAATCCACGAATTTTTCTTGTCACGTATATTAAAAGCCGTCTAGTTTCTATAGCGTTTTTGTGTTATTGCAGAGGAATCATATATTGATCTCAATATTGCATTGTTATTACTTACTCCCATGTGTCGGTCGGATCCAATGTAATTATAAAACCATCAAAACTATGAATTGTAATTCATCGATGTTATTGTTTAATGTACACGAATAATATTTTAATACATACTTAAATTTACCGGAGACACATATTTTATTGTATACTCAATAATCAACACTCGTTACTACACGTAAATTATTTTATAAACTTTTGGCGTAAGTATGTTAATATTCATATTATGATATTTAGTTATTCTGAAACTATAAACGTAGTAATTTCTCCTCGTTAGATTGTTATAAATATCTATACTTAATGTTTATATATGTTTAATACACAAATTATTAAATCGTTCAATAGTCATGTAAGTACTTAATTCCTTGATTTTTTGATACTTTGCGGTGTACTATATAAAAATATATGAGTTCTAAATATCAAACTTCCAACAGGTGATGAAAAAAAAAAAGTTCATTAATTTCAGGCGTTTCTGGCTAAATGCAGTTAAACGTTCAGTTTAAATTACATTAAAATTATAAATATCAATCAAAACTACGAGTGTAATAATGGACTCTATTATTATTATATCTTACCTTGAGTAAGGATACACAAAGATTTCTGAAATCATCCGACGTGTGCTTTTCGATTGCATCTTTGAGTGTTTCCTTGTACACAGAAACATAATGAATGTTTAAATCGGTCATATAAAATATATATGTCGGTAAACGTTAGATTATTGGCTTTATAAATCATAGATATAGTATCATTTATGGAATCCTTATTTTGACTTATTTAATTTATAAATATGAGAATTGAAAATGGCTTAATTTTTGGATCTTTAATATAAATATTATTTTTGAAAATCAGCTGTAACTCCAAATCAACAATTATAAAAAAACACAAGATTATAATCGATTATTCTTTAATATTATTTATTGTATAAGTATAACTAGCTATTAATATCCAAAGTTTTAATGACCAACCATCATTGATGGACAGTCAAAACTAAATATTTTCGTAAAAATATATTAAGTAGTTGCTATATTTTTATTATTTTTATTTAAAATTAAGTAAAGCAATGAAGAATTACTTCTAAAATACATGAAATATTTGATCAATTTTGGATAAAATTAGGCAATAAAGTTGGCCCGAAAACTTTAAAAAGTCTGAGTGACACAAGATGAAGTTGCAGGTTAGATGCATTAAACTCAATTCTTTCGAATTTTACTGTCATTCTCAAAACTCTTGAAGACATATCAGAAAAAGATTCAATTAATGCATCTGATGCTTCTTCGTAGCTTTTTTCCATATCAAATTTTGAATTTGTGTTCTGTGTAGTTTTTTAAACAATGTACTGCGAGAAACTAATATTTTATCAAAATATTTACAATCCCCTAATATTAATTATGCTATAGTACGGCCAGCGAAACTAGGCGGGTGACCGTCGCGCGCCTGGTGGCAAATTACCGGCAGTGATTCTATGTCTACATTCCCGCGTAAAATAATTTTAAAAGCACGGGAGTTGTAATAAAAACTGAACATTCAAGATTTCTGTACGTTAAACTCATTATTTATTAATTATCACATGTGCTAACAACTAATAATATTAATATTTTAATTGTTTACGCAATTTTATATATATATATATGTAGTATGTACATTGAAAAACTAATAACTAGGTAATGAAACTTAATACTATTTTAATAATATTACATAAAAAAATATATTTCCGAATTGAAATAATCTAGTCATCATTGTCGTCTTCATCTTCACTTAAACTGCTTTCGTCAGGGTAAATGGTCAATATTATTGGTTCTAATATCTCATCTCATAGTTCCGTTCCATTAAGAATTTGCGACCGTCGTTACATTTCTTGTATTTAAAATTTAGTTGTTTTAAAATTATTTTCACCTACGATTTCGATCCATGGTAATTTAATTTTTCACGCAATTCTACTAATATTATAGCGGTCGTTGGAAATTCACCCTTGTCGTAAAAGCTATGAACAACTCTTCTAACCACTTCATTGTCAAAATCATCAAGTTCAGTGACAGATTTCTTGCGACTGTATCTTTTTCGTGGTGATTGAAATTTAAGGTCATTAGAACTTCCAACACATAATGATTCCTCTTGATTTCCAGTCATTT
>JAIPRK010002902.1:0-11389 GCA_025469195.1 Chaitophorus viminalis | reverse complement strand
GCTCTAACTCAAAAACGAAAAACCGCAACAACTTGAAATTTTCACCAAATCTTTATATTGGTGTTTTCTATACATGGTTAAGTTTTCAAAGTATTTTGACATATTTTGACTTATTTATAGACAATTTGAATTTTCGATTTTTGTAAATTTTTTTTTTTTAAACACCTATAAAATTTAATTGACTGGCCGAAAACTCTCGAAAATTTAATAAAAGGTTTATAATAAGCTTAAATTATTCTCACTAGAAAATATCGGAGATTGTTTCTCTCAAATTTTTTTTATAAGCCCATAAAGCTCAAATTTGTATAAAATGTGTCAAAATCATGATAATTTGCAAGTTATTTTGTAGATAAAAATTCATAAAATTTTTTCTGTTTATACGTAAGGTTCAAAATTTTAACTCTAGTTTTCCATAAGGAAATTTTCAAAAATATATAAAAAAATTTCTACCGGACCAAAATGAAAAAATTTTATGATCGTTTGAAATTTAAATTTTTACGAAATTGCATAAAATAGTGATTTATCGTCAAATGATTTTTAATATTTGTTATAATTCAAAAAATATAAGTCGCAGAAACTTGAAATTTCCACCAGTTATTAAGATAGGCATTTCCTCTATGTCATATTTTTTTTCAAAATATTATATTGATTTTTAAGCCACTTATAGGCATTTAAAAAATTCGAATTTTTTACATTTTTTTTTTATAATCGGTGATAAAAAAAAATTGACTAATACGAAATCCTTGAAAATTTAATAGAATATTCCACACATGTAGTTTTTATTGTCATTCAAAAATCATCAAAGTCCATAAGCACAATTTTTTTTTATAAGCATTTGAACAGCGAATATTGACATAAAATTACATGTAAAATATAGTATAATATATAAAATTCTAAACTGACAAATCATATCGGTTTTTTTAAAATGCTCTAACTCAAAAACGAAAAACCTCAACAACTTGAAATTTTCACCAAATCTTTATATTGGTGTTCTCTATAAAACGCTTGAAAATGTATTAAAGGATTAAATATAAGTTACACTTATTGTAACTAAAAAATAACGGAGATGGTTTCACTCAAATTTTTTTTATAAGCTCATAAAGTTCATATTTGTATAAAATGTGACAAAATCACGATAATTTGCAAGTTATTTTGTAGATAAAAATTCATAAAATGTTTTCTGTTTATACTTAAGGTTCAAAATTTTAACACTAGGTTGTTAACACTAGGTCTATAAGCTTACCTTCAAAAATATATAAAAAAATTTCTACCAGACTTAAAAGAAAAAATTTTATGACTGTTTTAAATTTAAATTTTTAGGAAATTACATTATAATTCAATTTAAATATAAAATACTATATTATTATATACACATTTTAGACAAACATATTAACTCCGTTCAGAATCGTTATTCGTATACAATGATATCATTGCATTCAAATTTAACAAACCCATTGTAATAATGACCTATCCTATAAACGAGGTACACTCCACCCCCAACTGTACAGCAAAGGGAGGCCCACCCGTTCTTTTTTTTTGTAATATAATTTGTTTTTGGTTGCCGAGCTTTGAAGGAGAGGATTACCATCTCGCGTTCGTCTCTACTGATCTATATAATATAATGCTATTAAAACTATATGTTGGTGATAATGTGCATTATTTGAATTTGTTATTTTTACTATATCTTCTTTTGCAATAACTTTCAAGTTCTTAACTAACCACCTTGCTCAACTGTGCTTTTCTCTTGGACTAGCATGCACACTCTGGACTTGCAATCAACTGATTGCGTCAACTACTATAGATTTGTATCCTAACCGACTGACGGCTAGACATTACAACTCATATTTTGTACTTTCCGATTTCGGCACAGTTAAAAGAACCGGACATACGCGTGGAACACAGTGACTGAGTCTGCGATTCGACGCAGTTGGATTGCCTACCAGGCTGGCCGATTTGAGCTACACCACTGTTCTCCTACACAGAAATTCATTTAGGTACTAAAATTATTTTCCTTTATATCAAGTATATAACGTTAACGGCTATCGATTATCATCCTAAACGACTGACGGCTAGACGTTTAAACTCATATTTTACTTTCCCGATTTCGGTACAGTTAAAAGAACTGGATATACGTATAGGGCACAGTGACTGAGTTCGCGATTCGACGCAGTCGAATTGCCTACCTGACCGAACTACTCGATAAACAATGGTATTCTCTTGGATTGAAATGTCCATAACGCCTATCAATTCCACAGGAATCGACCAACCGCTTGACATTAAAACTTTTAATAATAGGTACCAAATTTGTGATTTTCAAACTGGGACTAAACGACAGACGTCAAATAACCGGACTTCCTGTGACCCGTCTTCCCGCCATAGGCGGGATAACAAACACCCGGATCGGAGGGGAGGGGTCTGGGGCGCAGCCCCATCTAGACGAAGCCTAGTTTATCAATAAAATAAATTTTCATATTCATGTCTGTGGTCACTGGTCGTATAACATCGATTGAGAAAAAAACATATGAGTTTGTCGTACTCGTAATCAAATCAGTGGTTCCACATAGACGGTTTGCGATTAGTGCGAAGTCCTATTTTCGTTCCAAATTATTATTCTTTATCCAATTTGACGCAATTACTATTCATTGAATGTAATTATTTCCTTCGGCGATGACAATCAGTTGTGTGCTACCCAGTTGAATATCTCTTTAATTCGATACTTAACTCACTACGGTTTCACGTAACATACGAATAACTTTTTAACAATCTGTTCAGTTGTGTATTTTTTTACGTTTTATTTTATATATAATAATATTAATCTAGTAATTATGGCGAAAATCAGTGCTGGGCCTGTTGTTGATATTTTGGGCGATGAAATGACTCGTATTATTTGGGATTTGATCAAGGAAAAACTAATTTTACCGTTCTTGGACATCGAACCTCACGTTTATGATTTAGGCATGGAAAATCGTGACTTAACCAACGATCAAGTGAATTTGGATTGTGCCGAAGCTGTGAAAAAGTACAATGTTGGAATTAAATGTGCTACAATTACACCAGACGAGAAGAGAGTTGAAGAATATTTAAGCTGAAAAAAATGTGGAAAAGTCCTAATGGTACCATCAGAAATGTACTTGGTGGTACTGTGTTTAGGGAAGCTATAATATGCAAAAACATTCCACTGGATGGGAAAAACCAATAACTATTGGAAAATATGCTTACGCTGACCAATACAAGGCTACAGATTTTATTGTTCCTGGGGCTGGCAAACTTACATTAACGTGGACTTCTAATAATGGTACATTTTGTCATTTTCATTTTACCAGATAAAATGTAAACTTATTTTTATTTTTATTTAAGGTAATGAAAAAAATCGAAGAAGTTGTCAATAATTTCAAGGGTGCAGGAGTTGCATTGGGAATGTTCAATACAGATGCATCTATTATAGATTTTGCTCATTCTTCATTGAAGTTTGCTCTATCTAGAGAACTTCCATTATATCTAAGTACTAAAAATACTATCTTGAAAAAGTATGATGGTCGTTTCAAAGATATATTTCAAGAAATTTATGATACACAATATAAACCTTTATATGAAGCTAAAGGCATTTGGTATGAACACAGATTAATTGACGATATGGTAGCATATGCCATGAAATCCGAAAGAGGATTTGTATGAGCTTGTAAGAATTATGATGGTGATATTCAATCTGATTCTATTGCTCAGGGGTATGGATCATTAAGTTTAATGACATCAGTACTGATTTGCCCTGACGGTAAGACTGTTGAATCAGAAGCTGCCCATGGCACTGTTACTAGACATTATCGCATGCATCAACAAGGTAAAGAAACATCTACAAATCCAATTGCATCCATTTTTGCATGGACAAGAGGATTGTTACAAAGAGCAAAATTGGATAACAACAAAGAATTGGAAGATTTTGCAAATAAATTGGAGGAAGTCTGCATAGAAACAATAAAAAGTGGGTACATGACTAAAGATTTGGCTATATGCGTTAAAGGAATGAATGGTGTTCAACGATCTGATTATTTGAATACATTTGAATTTTTGGACAAATTCCTTTATCAAATATATAACGTTAATGAATAACGGCTATCGATTTTCCCCCTATACGACTGATGGCTAGACATTACAACTCATAATTTACTTTCCCGATTTCGATACACACAATAGAACCGGACATACAAGTTGGGGCACAGTGACTGGGTCCGCGATCCGACGCAGTCGGATTGCCTACCTGACCGAACTACTCGCTAAACAATGGTATTCTTTTGGATTGAAATGTACTTAACGCCTATCAATTCCACATGAATCGACCAACCGCTAGACATTAAATTTGGTACCAAATTTGTGATTTTCAAACTGGGACTCTGAACGACAGACTTCAAATAACCGGACCTCCTGTGGCCGGGTGTATCTTTCCGCCATAGGCAGAATGAACAACATCCACCATCTGTAACCCGTCTTTGGCAAACACCCGAATTGAGTCCTCCGGTAGAGCGAGGGGCGGGTTTGGGGCGCAGCCCCAACTAGTCGAAATCTAGTTATTAACATAAAATTTGTTCCCTATGTCGACGAGGAGAATACACTGACATGAACTAAACAAGAATGAATAATAAAACATAATTGACATTTAATCACGTCCCGATTATTATTGTTGTGTTTAAAAAAAACATATTTCGTTGCTATGTCTGCCTATATTACATATTGTTTTATTTCTGGCGTATATAATACTATTGTTTAATTGTTAGTTATTTTAATAATATTAATAGATTATTATTGATAGTAATATAAATTTTTCAAAAAGAAATATACATAACATATAATATATAGGTGCCATAAGGATTTAATCCGTGACCGTGAGATAAAATGAACAAATCCATGATATATATTTTTCGATAAAATTAATCACCCATTTATTTTAACAGTAAATGTTTTATTTTGTTTTGATGTTGGTTTCTATGTTCAAGAATGCTTAACGAATTTGAAATACATTTTTAAAAAATGAGTGGTGATGAATACCGAATATGATAAATCATTGAAAACTTAGAATTACATACCATGCAAATTGTACTACACTTCTTTATTATGACACTATACTTATGTCAATAATAATTAAAATAATTAAATTAAATATTTTTAGACTTATAGTACACAATATTGTTCAAATTATTATATATTATAAAGTGTATAGTGAAATAATGCCGTTTTTTTTTAGTATAAATTATATAAATAACGTATATATATGAGCATGAGAGGAGTAAAAAAAAAATTATTTATACAACTAATATATTTTAACCGGTTGGAAGATTACGATTTTGTTTTGTTTCTTCTAATTAATACATTTAATGTATGTGTTATGTCTTATGTGTGAGTAAAGCCGCGTCCACACCAAGAAACATTTGTCGGAAACACGTGTTTTCGACATTGTCGTCGACAAAATTATAGAGTATGTTTTTAAAATATTGTCGGTGACAAAATTTTGTTATCGACCGAGTAGCGGTAAACTTCAAAAGATGTTTATCAACATTGTCATCGACAATGTATCGGCAGGTCCAGACCAGTCGTTGTTTTTATCGACTTTTGACATTGCTATTAAAAATTGTATAATTTTGTGTTCAGTTGGTCAATTAGTTACTCACTGATCACTTTAAATATTGTAATTTACGTATTTGTTATTTCGTACATACCTTCAAAGACACAATGAAATTGTCAAGAGAAAAAGTGTGTCAATTAATAGATTTATATTATGAAAGGCCAATATTATGGGACCAAACGCTGTCAGATTATAAAAATAAGTTTAAAAAAAATGACGCGTGGTGTGAAATTTCTAAAATAATGAACATTGACAAAGCAGACATTGAAAAAAAATAAAAAATGTTATTAGCCAATTTTATCGCGAATGCAAAAAGACGAAGTTAGGTGCTGGAACTGACGAAGTTATGGACTCAAAATGGTTCGCCTTCAAGTCCTTGATGTTTTTAAAAGATAAAAACAAACCTCGTCAAACGTCTGAAGCTGGAATTGAAGTAAGTTAATTATAAATTACATTATTATGTATTATTAGGTATATGAATCGTGTCAATTATGTCATATAACGTACATTTATAAAAGATAATAATATTATTTTTATTTTTGGATGACATATTTATATGGAATTATTATTATATGTTAGCTTATAAAATGCGATTTTGTAAAATAAAAAAGTAAAAAATTAAAAACACACATAATTGTAAAATCAATACTTTCATTACTCCATTCAGATTCTAAAATTATAGGTAGTTATAATAAAAAGAAAACTAAAACTGTTATTACAATTTGTATTTATTTTTACATCAATAGTTGTCTTGCCAAGGTACTTTACCAGTAACACTTTGAAAAAAAATCACAAAACTCGTCCCTTATTTCTTGTGCAGCTAGTGATGATTTTCTTGCAATTATTGCTAATGGTGTTAAATTATTTTGATCTCTTCTCCATTGGTCAGGTATTATTGTCCCTATATCTAAATCTTCTATATCAAAAATACCAGGTGGTGTATAACTTGTTCTAAATGATAAAACTTTTTCGCAAAAAGTTATGCAAATGGACACAGGTTAAGATTATTATTGTTGCTTTTTCTGGTTCTAGAAGCATAGGTTTTCGTAAAATTCTAAAAACTGCAGACACTATTCCAAATGAATTTTCAACCACTCTTCGGGCTCTGCTTAAGCGATAGTTAAATATTCTTGTTTTTGATCCTTTTTGTTGTGTGCCCGGATATGGTTTCATAATATGTTGTTTCAAAGAAAAAGCATCATCAGCAACAAATATATGTGGAATACATTTTTCTCTTCCTGGCAGACATATTTCGTCTGGTAAATTTAATTTTTGTTCTTCTAATAAATGTTTAAACGTAGTGTTCGTGAACACGCCACCATCGGATATACGGCCCTGATATCCAACGTTGACGTATATAAAATTGTAATTGGCACCAACAACAGCAAATAAAACAATACTGAAAAAACCCTTATAATTAATGTATTCACTTCCTGTTTGATTCGGAGCTTGTAACATTATGTGTTTTCCATCCATAGAGTCAATGCAAAATGGAAAATTCCATTGGCGATTGAAATCATTTGCAATTGTTTGCCACTCTTCTTTTGTTGTGGGCATCTTAAACAAATATAATATAACTGAACTAAAAAAATTAAAGAATATAAAATAGTTAATTAAATTAACATTTTTCATAAAAAAAACTTGTTCATATATACCGATTTAAAAATATAGAAAATTCAAAATACAATATGATCGCAGTATGTTTTTAATAAACGTTTTTATTTAGAATATTGTTAAAATCACGAAAATTTGCAAATTCTTTAGAGTTATAAATTCATAAATATTTTTATTTTAACATCTAAGATTTAAAAAATGAATAGACGATATTAATAACGTTAATTCACCAGTAGATTTGTATACTATAGATAAAATTAACCTATTCGAATTTTTTCAGGTAATAAATAAAGAAATATGTACTGCAGAAGAAAACGTACCATCGGAAATTAACAACGAGATAGATTACGTCAGAAACCAACATAAATGCTTCACAAATCCTGGAATTACAACAAATACTTTGGATGAGCTGTTCATTACACCAAAATTACCAGTTCAGAAAAAAAAATCAAAAAAGAAAAAAAAACCCAATGGCCGAAGAAGCCTCTGAAGTCATGAAATCTTTGGTAAGCAAGCAAGGACAAAGAGATGAGTATCATGTATTTGGAGAACACGTTGGTTATAAAATAAGAAAATTACCTACAGACTATGCTAAAAGTACGGTAGAATATTTAATAAACAACATGTTGTATGAAGCAGAAACTAGAAAGTATGATTTCCCTCCTCAGCAGCAGTACCAATATGTTCAACAACCATACAACCAAAGTCAGTCCGTAAGTGCAACATATCAAAGTAATATTTCTTCTGCATCAGGAAGTTCAACTACAACAAGCCTTGCTTCACCAACACCTACAACACCTGCACTTATTGACGAAGATAGTTTCGATGAAGTATTACATTCCATTTAAAAAAAAGTTATTATTTTCTATATATTTTTTTTATTATTTTTCAACACAAAAGAGGTTTTTAATATTGTTTTTTAATCATAAAAGTAAATGAAATTTATTTATAATAAAATTAATATTATATTTTCATTTACCTACATAGTTTTATTATATACAATAAATATATAAGTAATATATTTATGGTTTTACCTTTAAATAATCCTTTAAAGCGTCAACCAATGCTGTACAAACTTCGGGAACAATAAGAGAGATACTTTGTTTAGAAATTTTAAAAGTATACATCAAGCTTTGATAGGAATCACCGGTGGCTAAGAATCTCAGTGCTATTGCCAATCTTTCATTCACTGGTATAGCGTCTCTAAAATGAGTGTTTTTTTTACCAATTCGGTGACCAACAAGATTAATCAAAAACTCAAAATCTGCACTTGACATACGTAGGAAATTTTTGAAACTACCATTACACCTATTTAAAAAAGTATATATATATAATATGTATTTTTCTAATTTAGTAAAATAAATTATACATCGTTCTAGATATAAATATACAATGGTACTATAGCATACCTCGATTCTCCAGATAGATTAATGTCATCACGTTGAAGATCAATCATTAAATCACCACCACTATATTGTTTTCTCTTTAAAAGACTTGGACGAACCCAAAATCTTCTTTTTTTTTTCTTCTTTTTGATTCTATACTTAAAATTGCGCAAGCAGCAGCAGCGATCACAACGTCGTCCTCAAACCACATTTTGGTAAAGACTAAATGTTTATAGGTCGATCAGTCTGGTTTGGACGCGCCTGTTTTTAAAGTTTTGTCGGTGACATTGTCGGAAATATTTTGTCGCCGACATTGGTGACAAAGTCGACGACAAATGTTTCTTGGTATGGACGCGGCTTAAGAAATACATTTTTTTCAAAACGTTTTGGTTTTCTTCACGGTCGATAAATATTTACTGATAAAATCAAGTTTTGGTCAAAAATGATAATACTCTTTAGAGTAATCCATTGAACTATATAATAACTGGAATGCTCACCAGCCATAAGACCAATGTAAACATAACCGAAACGGCATGTTGGAAAAAGACAGCAGATAAGAATGGTGCTGCTATCTTTTTTTATCACGCATAACAACATGATTGCTTTGTGTTTACCAATTAATAATAATTAATAATATTGTTCGTTTAACTTTTTGTTCTGTCACTTAAGTTATAAACTCAAACTTAAATATTTATTGAGAAGTTTCCATGTTCATTTTATGAAGATATAATTTTAAATAAAGCTATTTTTAGTAAGGATCATTAATACTGGTAACAGATTATGTTTATTTACAAATTTTAAAAATCGAGGCAAACTGAAATTTGTTTCAATGTTTATTTTTGAAATAATATTATTCACTGAAAAATTTTATCTAGCATATTCTTTAAACATAAAAAATAACGACTTTAAAAAAGATGTTATATTAAAAGGTCAAAGACAGTTTTTGAATTGAGTAAAAAATGTGTATCCTATTCATTCAGTTATTGATACATGCACTTAAGAATTACACGAAATGAAAATTGTAAAATTTATATCTTCATATTATTGTACTTTAAGAGTGCATACTCAGTGTAAACAATTAATACAGCAAAAACAAGGTTCAAAGTCATCCCTTAGGCATAAATTAAACAAACTAATTTTATTTAATCATGTTTAATCTAAGTTATATAATATTGGCATTAATTATATTATAAATTATAATCAATGACGTTGGTAACATGTTTACAAAATTATTTTGTGTGTTATAATAACCAGTTTATTTAATTAAACATTTAACTTTTATAATTATTCAATATTTTTATTTGTATAATAAAATACTATAGGTATGACCAGTGGCGGTGCGTTAGGGGAGACTTTGAAACGGCGTCTCTCCAATAATATATTGGAAAAAAAATTGTTTTAAATTATTTTCAAGTATTTGTGTAATTTATATTATGTGTAAATAATATACTGTTGTCAACTATTACTATATCATAGATTAAATATTTAATCTATGGTCCGGAAGACTATAAAAAAATAGTCTCTGCCAACAGGCGACACGTTATTTGTTGCGTATATTTATGTAGTGCGTTATCTTGTACATTATACCTTGTAGCGTTTTTGATCCAATATTGAAATAATGGAATCAAAAAATTTTACATTAGATGAATTATTAAATAATGATTTTCATTCGTTTACATAAAAATTAAGTCTATTATACTATTACAGATTGTATATTTATATTTTCTAATTAAAAAAAAACAAAAAAAAAAAAACATTTAAAAATACTTAATGAATAATGCATTCAAAATTTCAAAATAATAATAATGATTTTTTTTACAATTATCATTGTATTATAAAGTTTTTAGAGCCTAGGCAATTTATTAAATTCAATAATACATTATAATATTATATACTTACTCCTTAAAACTTAGAATACGGAAATTATGTCCCCAAAAAAAGGTCTTATACTTGTAAATTGCGGCCTGTGCACTTTTAAAACAGGTATGTAAATAGTAAATACATTTAAATTTTGAATAACAATAAACTCAAATTGTGTATAACGTTTTAATTGTGAATAACGTAAAACAAATTTTTTTCAAATACAAGCCCTGTTTTAAAAGTATTTTTAATACTTTTTTATTCGAATACTAGCATTAGTATCTTAATATTTTTTCAAAAGTATTTTTTACAAAACTGACTATTTATCATTGCGTTTATAATTTTTTTATTTAGTTTTCTGGGTGACCAAGATACGCCAAGAACTTCCCATTTCAGTTTAGAAAACCATTTTGATAATGTCAACAGTGTTTTAGAAAACGTAAGTAATAATTTTAATTGAATTGTCATACAATATTGACATATTTTAAATAGTATAGATTTTATTAGATTAATAATACAAATAATACAATAATTATTTAGTCAGTAAATAATACAATTTCAAATACAGTCCTGTTGCCAAGGAACTTGACCTTCATTAGCAAAATATCTCATAAAATCCTCACTCAACTCTTTGGCCAATCGAGGTGGGTTTCCTAAATTGCTTCTATTTTATCCATAGGTGTGATCGTTTTGTGCTTCATATCCCATTAAAATTGTACCTTCACACGTATTTTCACGGTCAAGTACTCTGGTGGAGCATACGAACTAGGTACCATTATAAGTAAAAAAAAAACGGATGGGCCTCGCTTTGCTGTACAGTTGGGGGTGGAGTGTACCTCGTTTATAGGATAGGTCATTATTACAATGGATTTGTTAAATTTGAATGCAATGATAGATATCATTGTATACGAATAAC